>CAJHQP010009243.1:0-23242 GCA_905132765.1 Moricandia arvensis
TGTGGCACTTCTCATAGCAGAAAAGAATAACAAGCTTCTCATCAAGAATCACATGACTTGTCCGACTGGTTCCAAAGCTCTCCCGGAAGCTTAATTTCCTATCATGTGACTCTTAAAATTCCACAATTATACCATAAATAATTGTTATTTGTGGAAGATTAATATATAATTATTGTGTGAATGTATAATTTCAATATGATTATTATGAAATTTATTTTCTTCATTAACATTAATTGTGTATTTCAGAAATGGATAAGAGAACAAACGGAACAACAACTACACAACTTGGTAGAGAAGTTTGCATACCAGATAGTGGCACAACGCACACTATACTGAAAGATAAGAGATTTTTCTCTAACTTAAAGTCAGCCAAAATGACTGTAAACACAATATCAGGTCCTACAGACTTGATCGAAGGAATTGGCAAAGCAAACTTTATGTTGCCTAATGGAACAAAGTTTTCCATAGATAATGCCTTATATTCTCCAAATTCTAAAAGAAATTTGTTGAGTTTCAAAGATATATATCTTCAAGGATATGATACTCAGTCTGCAACTGAAAATGGCAAGAAGTATATATATATATATAATTTCCGAGAGATCAGGCAAAAATATAATCTTGGAAAAGTTCCCAGAACTTCCTTCTGGATTACATCACACTTATATTGATGTAATAGAATCACATTTTGTTATCAAGAGAAATCCAGAAAATGTTATACTATGGCATGACCGTCTTGGCCATCCAGGCACTACAATGATGCGTAAAATCATTGAGAGTTCACATGATCACTCAGTAAAAGCCCAAGATATACATCAGAGTAATAAAATGCCATGTACTGCATGTGCCCTTGGGAAATTGATCATAAGACCATCACCAACAAAAGTTGATAAAGAATCATCAAGATTCCTAGAACGAATACAAGGTGATATTTGTGGACCAATACATCCACCATGTGGACCATTTTATTATTTTATGGTACTAATCGACGCATCCAGTAGATGGTCACATGTTTGCTTGTTATCATCTCGAAATATGGCATTCGCGAGATTTCTAACTCAGATAATCAAATTAAGAGCTCAGTTCTCTGATTATCCAATTAAAAGAGTTAGATTAGATAACGCTGGAGAATTCACATCCCAAGCATTTAATGATTACTGTATGGTATCAGGGATTGAAGTAGAACATTCAGTTGCTCATGTTCATACGCAAAACGGATTGGCAGAATCCTTAATTAAACGACTGCAACTGATTGCAAGGCCATTGATTATGAGATCCAAACTCCCAACTTCTGTATGGGGTCATGCAATTTTGCATGCAGAAGCACTCATTCGGATAAGACCAAGTGCATATCATAGATATTCCCCGTTACAATTAGTATCTGGTAGAGAACCAAATATCTCTCATCTAAAAGTATTCGGTTGTGCGGTTTATGTTCCAGTGGCACCACCACAACGTACAAAGATGGGACCTCAAAGACGGTTGGGAATATATATTGGTTATGATTCTCCATCGATAATAAGATATCTAGAACCACAAACTGGTGATGTTTTTACGGCACGATTCGCTGATTGCCATTTCAATGAAAAAGAATTCCCAAATCTAGGGGGAGATAACAATAAAGTAGGAAAAGAAATCAAATGGAATGTGCCATCCTTATTACACCTTGATCCTCCTACGAAACAGTCAGAACTAGAAGTTCGACGTATCATGCATTTACAAAACATCGCAAATCAACTACCTGATGCATTTGCTGATACCAAAATGGTAACAAAATCATATATACCCGCCGCAAATGCTCCTGCTCGCATTGAGATTCCAGAGAAAGGCAAAATGGCAGTTGATACACGTGAATCAGGAACACGTTTGAAACGCGGCAGACCTTTTGGCTCAAAGGATAAAAATCCTAGAAAACGAAAGGAAGTTGAAAGGCATGATACCTCCAGAATAACAGAAAATGTTCTTGAGAGAGAAGATAATGAATCTAACGACAATACAAAGCATCATGAATCTGAAGAAAATCATGAGATTTCTATTAATTACATCCATAATAGAAAAATATGGGAACGGAAAGAGATGGATGATATAGATGATGTTTTCTCATACCTTTTAGCAAAGGAAATAGATGAAGAAAACGAAGATCCAGAACCAACATCTGTTTATGAATGTCAAAAGAGATATGACTGGATAAAATGGAAAGATGCAATCCAAGTCGAACTAGATTCACTTAACAAAAGAAATGTATTCGGACCCATTGTAATCACACCCAAAGATGTGAAACCTGTTGGATATAAATGGGTATTTGTTCGGAAACGAAATGAGAAAAACGAGATTACAAGATACAAAGCTCGCCTGGTAGCCCAAGGTTTTTCTCAGAGACCTGGAATTGATTATGAGGAAACATATTCTCCTGTTATGGATGCAATCACATTTAGATTCCTGATGAGTCTAGCTGCTGATAAAAATCTTGAGATGCGACTAATGGATGTCGTCACAGCCTATTTATATGGATCACTAGATACCGATATCTACATGAAAATTCCTGATGGGTTTAAAATGCCAGAAGCATTAAGTTCCAAACCGAAAGAGTTATGTGCAATAAAATTGCAAAGATCATTATATGGGTTAAAGCAATCTAGGCGTATGTGGTATAATCGTCTCAGTGAACATTTAACAAAAGAAGGATATGTGAACGATCCTATATGCCCATGCGTTTTCATCAAGAAAACAACATCCGGTTTTGTGATAATCGCGGTATATGTTGATGATCTTAATATTATTGGAACTCAAAAGGAAATCCAAAAGGCATCAGATTACCTGAAAGGAGAATTTGAGATGAAAGATCTCGGTCAGACAAAGTATTGTCTTGGCCTACAAATTGAACATTCTGAAAATGGTATATTTGTGCATCAATCCACTTACACTAAAAGAGTATTGAAACGCTTTAATATGGATAAATCAACTCCTCTTAGCACTCCGATGGTCGTTAGATCACTTAATGTTGAGAATGATATCTTTCGACCATCTGCAGAAAATGAAGAGATACTTGGTCCGGAAGTACCCTATCTAAGTGCAATCGGAGCACTGATGTACCTTGCAAATTGTACACGACCTGATATATCATTTGCTGTTAATCTTTTAGCAAGATTCAGTTCTTCTCCTACACGAAGACATTGGAATGGAATTAAACATATTTTCCGTTATCTTCAAGGGACTATTGACTTAGGTTTGTTTTATCCTAAAGATTCAAAAGGTCAAATGGTTGGTTTTGCAGATGCATGATATTTGTCAGATCCACACAAAGCTCGATCGCAAACAGGATACGTTTTCACGATCGGAGGCACTGCTATATCTTGGCGTTCTCAGAAACAAACGCTCGTGGCGACCTCATCAAATCATGCGGAGATAATCGCACTCCATGAAGCAAGTAGAGAATGTGTATGGCTAAGATCAATAAGCCATCACATCTGTTCCAGCAGTGGGATCGACGAAAATATGGAGCCAACTATTTTATATGAAGATAATGCGGCATGCGTTGCTCAAACGAAGGAAGGATATATCAAAAGCGATAGAACGAAGCATATACATCCAAAGTTCTTTTCTTACACTCAAGAGCTAGAGAAGAATAAAGAAATTGAAGTAAGATATGTTCGATCATGCGACAATGCTGCTGATCTCTTCACAAAATCACTCCCTACCTCGGTATTCAGGAAACATGTCCATAATATTGGAATGCGTCATCAGAAAGATCTATGACTGCTTATTCGAGGGGGAGCTTCCGAGGTTGTACTCTTTTTACCTTACTATGGTTTTTCCCACTGGGTTTTTCCTAGAAAGGTTTTTAACGAGGCAACAAATATGTTACGGAAGCAATAATAGTGACACCGGTCCCCAAGGGGGAGTGTTATAAAACGTGTATAAACACATGTATACCTGTCAAAATGCAGGTATACCTACTTTCTGTATCTAGACAGTATTTGGGGCCCACTGTCACTATTTGTACAGTGAATTTACTATTTGCACAGTGAATTTCGTTCTATAAATACGGATCGAATTCATTCATTGTAAACACACCTTTCCTTTCGATAATACATTCTCTCTCTCGATTCCTATAGATATAAAGTATTTCCATTTATAATATTTCCAAATACGATAAATTCTAAGCCTTTTACAACATATTTGACTTATTTATTAGTAATTCATTAGTTATTTGACTTATTTCCTACCAAATGTTGAAAATACGAATAGATCATTTCCCACAATCACAGGACAAAATAATTAAATAATTTCGGTTTCACACTACGACGATGATTATCGGTGGAGTGGGTGAATTTCTTATAGAGGAATGGAAATGAGATAGGTCTACAAAAAACATAAAAACTACATCCCAAAATCACTAATTTGGAATCGATCACTAAAGAGGTTTTGACTTATTTGTGGGTCCTACTAATACGTGGCAGTCTGCGATTGGTATTTTTTTTAAAAAAAATTATCTTTTAAAATAGACAAAAGGTTAAAATTAAAAAAAAATCGATAATCATGCTGTAAGCAATCTTGGAGATAGAGATAGAAACTTCATGACATTGTCACATGGACCCCAACCCCTAGAGTTTCTTAATTATCAGTAAGGGCATCTTTATCCCACAACCCCTCTTGTGGGGTTCTTATTTTTTTTTTTTAAAAAGTTGTTTTTTTTTCTGTTTTTTCAAAAAAAAAAAAATTAATAGCGGACCGCCAAATGTCAGTGGGGCCCACAAACAGTGGAAGCAACAAGTTCTTATTTGGCCACAATAAAAAACGTTTTTTGTTTTGATGGTGGGCCCTACACTAAAAAAACACCTAAAAACCCTTTAAGAAACTTGGGATAATGTTTTCTTATTTCCAAATTGGATTCACACCCATTCTTCGTTATTGTTTGTCTTTTCAATGTCTTTTGAAGTTGAAGCTATCACATCTATCAATTTTCTTTTGCTATTATCAAAATCTTAACATGTTATTCAGTGATAAATCATTTTTGGTGTTTAGCTAACAACTTTAGCAAGTTTGGTAGTCATGGTTATCAAAAACTTGTGATAAATCATAGAATTTGACATTTTAGAGCAATATAGCTAGATATGCTTTGACATTGTTATCCTACCACAAATCATGATCTAATGCTAACCTTCAACTTCAACTAACTCCACTACCAAACATTAAAGAGAAAAGTCAAAAGTCATGTATATATATAATAGTACTAATAAACGTTATTTTCTTGGGTTCTCCTCTTTTTTTTTTTTGACCAATCAACTGTAGATAATACATTTTTATCAACTTTAGATAACACATCTAGGAAAGATAAACCATTCATTCCATTTATGAGACAAGATGACCCTCTTACGCATATTAAAAAACGACTCGCCGCTAATGACTGAATGTTCCTCCTCAATCCTCGCATGTTTCGTCGGCTCTTTAACCACTTTGCTAATTCTATTTATACATAAACTCACTCACACACCAAACACACACATCTCAGCCACTCAAATCTCTCTCAGTCTCTCCTCTTTTCTCTCTTCTTTGATGGCTTCATTTGCTGTTAAGTCAACTCTTTGTTTCCTTGTTGCTGTTTCTTGCTTCATTGGGAACAATGTTGAAGCTAGAGAAGGTAAGCTCCTTTTTAGCAAGTTCACTCACCTAGATCGTCCAAACAACAAAGAGGTAGCTCTAACCCCGGATCCGTCTCCCGCTCCGGGCCCAGCCCAAGACAATGGAAAACTCGGTGACGGGCCTTTCGGGCCAGGTTCCGGTATGATTCCTCAAACCAAAGAGTCATGGCCGGTTTCATCTACCACCACAGACGAAGAGTTTGAGAAATTGATGGCTACATTTGACCAAGAAAAGAGCAACAACCAATTACCTGAGGAGGAAGAAGAGTCCCAAGAAGATCTTAGTGAGCAAAAGGACGACAAGTACAACGATAATGAATACACTTACACAACCAACAATTATAATGATAATAGGAGAGGTTACGGTAATGAAGAAGAGAGACAAGGTATGAGTGATACTAGGTTTATGGAAAACGGTAAGTACTTCTACGACACAAGAGGTAGGAGCTCGGAATATACTCCTAATCGCAGGTATGAGAGTGCTCGAGGAAATGATCATCCCAACGAGTTTGAGACTATGGAGGAATACTACAAGAGCTTGGAAGGTAGCCAAGAAGAGTTTGAGCCTTGAAAAAGAAAGTAAACTTTTTATTTGAGATTCCAAAGAACTTTTGCAGTATTTGTGAAATCTCAGTTTACTTGTGTTTTATGAGGTGTGAAACCTACAAATCACTTATAAAGTTATACAAAATATCAAAAGGTTCGAGTTATGTTTGGTATGTTTATTTTCAGTGCCCGTCAATATCTTTGATCCAAGAAACTGCAATAAGTTGTGAAATGAATTTAATCCACTGGCACTAGACAATTTCTGAAAATTTAAACTAGTAAATAAACCGTGCCAGTTCAAGAAAGGTTTTTTTGTCGATTGGATTGTTGGGATCGTGATAGGCCCATGTCCAACTCTATCTTATCTTATTAGTACGATATTGTCCACTTTGAGCCTAAGAGACTGATCCGCATGGATTTACTTTTGGTTTCTTTCTCAAAAGGCCTCGTACTATTAGAGTTGGACTACTTTTTATATATTAGACACTCTTTGTCTAAACTTCCAATGTGGGACTTTGTTTGATATCTCACATTCTCTCCCTCAAACTAAGGACCACACTCGTATCGTGTGTTATACCTTCAGCGAAACTCCTTTATCGCAAGGTTACTTTGAGAATGTTGCTCCCACACTTCCAGAATCTTTTGACTAGTTTCTGCCGAACTTCCCTTTCCTACTTGAAGGGTCTCATTCCTACTCGAAGGGTATTTTGGTCTTCTTGCAGATCTTCGTCCAACCGCTCTGATACCAATTGTTGAGATCGTGATAGGCCCATGTCCAACTCTATCTTATCTTATTAGTACGATATTATCCACTTTGGGCCTAAGAGACTGGCCCGCTGAATTTACTTTTGGTTTCTTTTCCAAAAAGCCTCGTACTATTAGAGTTGGAGTACTTTTTATATATTAGACACTCTTTGTTTAAACTTTCAATGTGGAACTTTGTTTGATATCTCACATAGATCTGAATCCAGACCTTTAATTTAGGTCCTCACGCGCACTCTCATCAGGGTGATACACTGATACTCACCTCCCACACAAACATATTCAAATGAAAATTTATTTAGAAGTCTCTTATCAACTAATGCATGACGGCAATACGTAGTTTCAAATTTAGATGTATTTTTATCTTTCCATCTATGTATCATCTATTTTACAATATGAACGTCGAGTATAATCCACAACAGTAGTACATTCATTTCGCATACATGCATGTATGTGCCCCACATTGCATAATGTTACACTACAAGAAAAGTTGATGAACTCCGACAAAATTTTCTGAGAACATGAGTTGTCGGAATACAATCGACGATATACTGACAGCTTTCCGAGGAATGAGTATTCTTGTTGATATTTTCTCGGAAAATCCCGAGAAAAACGGTTTCTCGGAAATTTCTCAAGAAAAATTGTCGGAATATTCTAACAAACTTATTTTCTCAGAAGTTTCTCGGGAAGATTTGCCGGAATTTTCAGGGGAATACAAAATTTTCCGAGAACGAAGGTGTTCTCGGTATGCCTTCGGAAACTTCTTGGAAAATTGTCAAAGTTTTGTCTTTAAATTGTGTCGACTTTCTGATGAGATTCCGAGAATGATCATTGTCATAAAGTTATTGGAAGTTCCTCAAAAATTATCGACGACAACATGTTGTCGGAAAGGTAAAAGAAAATAGTCGGACTTTTCCCGGTGTGGTGTGTTACTTTGGAAACTTTCGTTACTAATCTTTTCGTTACAATTAATTTCCCATGATAAATTGTATTCTTAGTATTTTTGTTTTAATTTGATCTAACTGCTCATGTAGTGGAGAAAAGATTTTGTACGAAAATAGTTGTGGTTTAGGATAAAACTGTTTTTATTAATCATCTTAAACTTTATCTATATTAATAAACTAATGGTGGAGAAGAGTCCTCAGCACTCTCTTTAATTTCTTATCTTCTCTTTCCTTGTTCCCAACTTTTTTTTTTTTTCAGATCTACTTCTTGAGCGAAAGAGAACCACCGTGAAATTCCTGGCTCCACCACCACCGCACATCCTTGCTACACCACCACAACACATCCTGCTCCACCACCACCACCGCACATCCTTTCATCACCACAGCACATCCTCTCACCGCCACTGCTTCACCGCCGCTGCCGCAACTCCTTGCACCGCCACCCCTCTCTCCTTTCATGCCACCACCGCAGCTCCTAGCAAAACCACCGCTACAACTCCTTTTACCACTACTTCCATTTCCGCTCACTCCTCATCCGCTATCACCACCGTTGCATCATACACCACCATTAGGAGAGCCGTTCTTTTCTTTTAATTGTTCTTGTTATTGATTTTTTTTCAGCTTTTTGTTATTGAATTTTTATATTTATTTTTATGCAATGGAATATTTGATGATTTTAATATTTGTTATAATTTAATAAAATAATTTTTTTATTTTTTTATTAAAATTAATTCAGTTGTCGGAAATTAATCGGAGGTGAGTTACTCATTATTCATCGGTATGTTCTGATGATCTCCGGATAAACATTTCCGACAATATTTGTGATCGGAATTTACCAATAATTTTCCGAGAAATTGTGATTTCCGAGAGCCAAACTCCGACAACACTTGGATAGTCGGAAAACGATAGGAAACACCCATTCTCGACAAACTTCCGTTTAATATGGTTGTCGGGTATGACGTCTCTTTCTTGTAGTGTTAATGGACACGTCTCAATGTGTACATCTGTCAATCACATACACATGCCTATTATGAAAACTATTGATTTCGTGTGGTGGCCAGAAAAGAACAATCAAGAACTTAACAGAGGTCTTTTGTAGATAAAAAAAAAAGAATATGATCAAATCGTCTTGTGGAACTGTATACAAACAATATTCTTCTCGGTAGACAAACAAAAACATAACACGTTTCAAGGTGAGAGATGAATAATTCGAGAGTGCAAATGTATCTAATATAATTATATACTAGATTCTAATCGACGCTAAAACGCGGATAATTTTTCGATGAAAATTTTATATAACGATTTTTTTTTTATTTGAAGTAGATTTCGGTATAAAGTATGTAATTCGAAGTCTAAACCGAATCCAAACTAAAAAAACTGATGCGTATATATCCAGTTGTAGACATATATAATTATTTTATATTAGTAAATAAAATATAATTAATTAGTTATTCAAATTTAGTGTAATATGAATTGAATTGATTATTTTAAAAACAATAGATTATTGATTTAGTTCTTTAATTTTAAGCTATTATATATATTTAATAATATTTAAATTATATAGAAATAGAAATAATAAAAAATTTAGGTAATGATCATACCTAGACTATTTGTAAGTAAATAAAAATAAGACTTTGTTTTAATATAATAGATGATCATTATTCATGAGAAAACACGTTTCATGATGATGAGGTGAGCATTTTCAAGAGTTATATATCATTGTTTTAGCGAGAGAACGATATAATATATACCCACTTTTTTCTAACATCATCATATTTTTTAGTTAAGCGTGGAATCTACGTACTTGCGCGTCCTGTAAATAATCAAAATTCTTGCCTTCTCAATATTAACTCACTCAAGGCCCATACGATTGAAGAAGGTTTGGGCCAGGAAGAAAAGCCCAACCTTCTTAAATCTGCCACTCAACGTCTCTCTGTTTCTCACCTGCAAGAAGACAAAAGCAGAGCAATTAAGGGAAAGAAGGTGACGATGAGCAGTAGTACGAATTGCAGAGAGATAGATGGTCCCAAGCTCTTCAACAGATTCTCAGCCCTTGATTCTCAAGAGGATACAAGATGAAGACATCTGGACTTAGCTAGGGTTTCTCATTTTCAATATAAATATGTAATGAACCCTTTGTACAGAGAGAAGCCAAAAGGAATACAAAAGCTCTTTACATTTTTCATCTTCTTGAAGCTAAGGCTTCACTTTCATGGTATCAGAGCCATGGGAGACAATTCTGCGGCCCTCTTTACACCTCCTCAGATCAGTATAGTCAACTCAGTGACTGTAAAACTCACTGAGCAAAACTATATCTTGTGGAAACGTCAGTTTGAAGCTTTCTTGAACGGACAACGCCTCTTGGGTTTTGTCGACGGAAGCACACCTCAACCTTCGGCTACTCTCACCGTTCCGGGAATCAACGGTACTTCTACAACTGCTACGAACCCAGATCATCAGTTGTGGTTTCAAACGGATCAAGTCATCCAGTCATGGCTCCTTGGTTCGTTTTCTGAAGAAATTCAGAGTGTAGTGGTTGACTGTACCACATCAAAGCAGATCTGGATGACTCTAGCTAACTACTACAACAGACCTTCTTCGTCTCGTCTCTTTGAGCTTCAACGCAAGATACAGACAATATCAAAGTCAGACAAGTCTATGTCAGCATACCTCAGGGAGATAAAGTCCATCAGTGACCAGCTAGCCTCTATTGGAAGTCCTCTCACTGACCGTATGAAGATTTTCGCAGCTCTTCATGGGTTAGGGCGTGACTATGAGCCCATCAAAACGAGTATTGAGGGTTCAATGGACAACTTTCCTGCCCCAACCTTTGAAGACATTGCTCCCCGTCTTACCAGTTTTGACGACAGGCTGCAAAGCTATAATATGGTTCCAGATGCAACTCCCCATCTTGCCTTTCACACATCTCGCACTGGTACCACAGGTTACTTCAACAACAGGGGTAGAGGACAATCCAACAGAAGGTTTGGTAGTAGCAGAGGTCGTGGCTCCTTTTCCACAAGGGGAAGGGGTTTTCACCAACAGCTATCCTCATCTAGTTCCTCCACTTCCTCTGATAATGATACAAGACCCTCATGTCAGATCTGTGGTAGATATGGTCATACTGCTCTTCGTTGTTGGCACAGATTTAACAACAGCTACCAGGATGAGGAACTTCCTAATGCTCTCACGGCAATGCGTATCACAGACGTCACTGACCACATGGGTGCTGAATGGTTTGCTGACTCTGGTGCTACATCTCACATAACAAACTCGCCTCACCATCTTTCTCAGGCTCAAGCGTACAGAGGTAATGATTCAGTGTTGGTAGGAGATGGTAACTTCCTTCCTATCACACACATAGGCACAGCGGAAATACCTTCAACCTCAGGTACAATTCCTCTTCAGGATGTTTTGGTTTGTCCTGAAATTACTAAATCTTTGTTGTCTGTTTCAAAGCTTACCTCAGACTACCCATGTTCTTTTAAGTTTGACTCTGCTGGTGTTCGTTTAAAGGACAAAACATCAAAGCAGGTCCTGAGCAGAGGCAGAACCCATGAAGGATTGTATCCCTTGGAGGCACCAAGAGCTCATGCTTACTACTCCACTCGCCAGGTAGCTGCTAGTGATGAAGTTTGGCATAGAAGACTGGGTCATCCAAACCTGCAAGTTCTTAAGTTTCTTCAGCAAAATAAGAGTATCGTTGTCAATAAACATGTCACTAAGATATGTGAGTCTTGTTGTTTAGGGAAGAGTAGTCATCTTCCTTTTGGTTCTTCTAAGTTTGTTGCGTCAGGGCCACTGGAGAGAGTCCACTGTGATCTCTGGGGCCCCTCACCTGTTTCATCTAATCAAGGCTTCAGATTCTATGCAATTTTTATTGACAACTACTCTCGTTACTGCTGGTTCTTTCCTTTAAAAGCAAAGTCTGATTTCTTCTCAGTGTTTGTGATGTTTCAACGGCTTGTGGAAAACCAGCTTTCTGCCAAAATCAAGATCTTTCAGTGTGATGGTGGTGGTGAGTTCACAAGTAACAAGATCCTCACACACCTGAAAGAATCTGGTATACAACAATATATCTCTTGTCCGTATACACCGCAACAAAACGGTCTGGCCGAAAGAAAGCATCGGCATATAACTGAGCTTGGCCTGTCAATGCTGTTCCAGAGTAAGATGCCGCAAAAGTATTGGGTTGAAGCATTTTTTACTGCAAACTTCCTCAGTAACTTGCTTCCTTCTTCTGCTCTGAAACCTACAAGCAGTCCGCATGAAGTTTTGTTTGGTAGATCACTGGACTACTCTGCTCTCAGGACCTTTGGATGCTCATGCTTTCCCACGCTTCGAGATTACAATATGAACAAACTTGATCCACGGTCTCTTCACTGTGTATTTCTTGGGTACAATGATAAGTACAAGGGATATCGGTGTCTTTACCCTCCAACTGGTCGTGTGTTCATTACTCGTCATGTTCTGTTTGATGAACTCAGTTTTCCCTTTGGCACTATCTACAGCTCTTTTCACTCTGCTGCGGTTACCCCTACCTTATTGGCTTGGCAGAAAAGTTTCTTGCCTCTGAAGAAAACTGTGTCTGCTACTGAGGTCACAACACAATTACCTTCCAAACCTATTATGGTTCCTACTGTTATTCCCACAATGCCTTTTGTTCCTGTGCCTATGAATCCTGAAGGAAGCACTACGTCTCAGATTTCTGTCTGCCCTTCATCTCCTGGTGGTACTTCTGACAACACAACTTCGTCGTCTGTCACACTACCTATGCAGATGCATCAAAGTGCCACGCAGGTTCCAATCTCCCCTGCTCCTACTATCTCAAGAACATCTCAACCTCCTGTCCATCCTATGGTTACTAGATCTCAAGTGGGAATTAGAAAACCTAACCCACGGTATGCTCTTCTAACCCACAGGACTGCTTACCCTGAACCGAAGTCAGTTACTGCGGCACTGAAAGATAAAGGTTGGACAAATGCCATGAGTGTTGAAATGGCAGACTGTAAGGAGACAGGAACATGGTCTTTGGTTCCTAGAACACCTGACATGCATGTTCTCGGAAGTAGATGGGTTTATCGAACAAAACTGAATGCCGATGGTACTCTAGGAAAGCTCAAAGCACGTGTGGTTGCCAAGGGGAACAATCAAGAAGAAGGCATGGATTATCTCGAGACTTATAGTCCAGTGGTCAGAACTGCAACGGTTCGTATTGTGCTTCATATTGCAACAATAATGAAGTGGGATATTAAGCAACTGGATGTGAGTAATGCATTTCTTCATGGTGACTTGACAGAGACTGTTTACATGAAGCAGCCTGCAGGGTTTGTTGATGAAACAAAGCCAGATCACGTGTGTCTTCTTCACAAAGCCTTGTATGGCCTCAAGCAGGCGCCTCGAGCTTGGTTTGACAAGTTCTCAACGTTTCTCTTGGATTTTGGTTTCAACTGCAGCATCAAAGATCCGTCTCTGTTTGTTTTTACAAGAGGTGGTGATATCATAATGCTTCTTCTATACGTTGACGACATGTTGATCACTAGAAATAGCTCTTCTACTCTGTCCAAGCTGCTCACAGAGTTGAACAGAAATTTTCGGATGAAAGATCTTGGGAAACTTCACTACTTTCTGGGCATTCAAGCTCTTTTTCATGATCATGGTTTGTTTCTTTCTCAAGAACAGTATGCTTATGACCTTTTGACAGTCGCAGGAATGGAACATTGCTCGCCAGTTGGAACACCTTTGCCACTGCAGCTCAACAAAGTTCCTAACCAGAGCACAGCCTTCTCTGATCCCACTTATTTCCGAAGCTTAGCCGGCAAGCTTCAGTATTTGACTCTGACAAGACCTGATATCCAGTTTGCTGTCAACCATGTCTGTCAACGAATGCATGCTCCTTCTCTATCTGACTTCACAAATCTGAAAAGGATACTTCGGTACATCAAAGGAACACTGAACATGGGGATTTCCTTTATAAACGACACGGATTGCACTCTTAGTGCTTACTCTGACAGCGACTGGGCCGGATGTCCGGTTACACGCAGATCGACAGGCGGCTTCTGCACCTTCCTCGGTCAGAATCTCATCTCCTGGTCTTCTAAAAAGCAACCTACAGTGTCCAAGAGTTCCACTGAAGCGGAGTATAGGTCTCTCTCTGAAACTGCTTCGGAACTTACCTGGATCAGTTCAGTCTTGCGCGAGCTCGGAATTTCTCAGCCTGTTACTCCTGAGCTCTATGGGGATAATCTCTCTTCGGTTTACCTGACAGCAAACCCTGCCTTCCACAAGCGGACGAAACATTTTGAAACGGATTATCACTACGTTCGTGAAAGAGTTGCCTTGGGTTCCCTTGTCGTCAAACACATTTCATCTCACCTGCAGCTTGCAGATATCTTTACAAAATCTTTGCCGTTTGAGTCCTTCTGCAAGCTACGATTCAAACTTGGCGTTGCCGTAAAACCCACGCAAAGTTTGAGCAGGGGTATTAACTCACTCAAGGCCCATACGATTGAAGAAGGTTTGGGCCAGGAAGAAAAGCCCAACCTTCTTAAATCTGCCACTCAATGTCTCTCTGTTTCTCACCTGCAAGAAGACAAAAGCAGAGCAATTAAGGGAAAGAAGGTGACGATGAGCAGTAGTACGAATTGCAGAGAGATAGATGGTCCCAAGCTCTTCAACAGATTCTCAGCCCTTGATTCTCAAGAGGATACAAGATGAAGACATCTGGACTTAGCTAGGGTTTCTCATTTTCAATATAAATATGTAATGAACCCTTTGTACAGAGAGAAGCCAAAAGGAATACAAAAGCTCTTTACATTTTTCATCTTCTTGAAGCTAAGGCTTCACTTTCATGGTATCAGAGCCATGGGAGACAATTCTGCGGCCCTCTTTACACCTCCTCAGATCAGTATAGTCAACTCAGTGACTGTAAAACTCACTGAGCAAAACTATATCTTGTGGAAACGTCAGTTTGAAGCTTTCTTGAACGGACAACGCCTCTTGGGTTTTGTCGACGGAAGCACACCTCAACCTTCGGCTACTCTCACCGTTCCGGGAATCAACGGTACTTCTACAACTGCTACGAACCCAGATCATCAGTTGTGGTTTCAAACGGATCAAGTCATCCAGTCATGGCTCCTTGGTTCGTTTTCTGAAGAAATTCAGAGTGTAGTGGTTGACTGTACCACATCAAAGCAGATCTGGATGACTCTAGCTAACTACTACAACAGACCTTCTTCGTCTCGTCTCTTTGAGCTTCAACGCAAGATACAGACAATATCAAAGTCAGACAAGTCTATGTCAGCATACCTCAGGGAGATAAAGTCCATCAGTGACCAGCTAGCCTCTATTGGAAGTCCTCTCACTGACCGTATGAAGATTTTCGCAGCTCTTCATGGGTTAGGGCGTGACTATGAGCCCATCAAAACGAGTATTGAGGGTTCAATGGACAACTTTCCTGCCCCAACCTTTGAAGACATTGCTCCCCGTCTTACCAGTTTTGACGACAGGCTGCAAAGCTATAATATGGTTCCAGATGCAACTCCCCATCTTGCCTTTCACACATCTCGCACTGGTACCACAGGTTACTTCAACAACAGGGGTAGAGGACAATCCAACAGAAGGTTTGGTAGTAGCAGAGGTCGTGGCTCCTTTTCCACAAGGGGAAGGGGTTTTCACCAACAGCTATCCTCATCTAGTTCCTCCACTTCCTCTGATAATGATACAAGACCCTCATGTCAGATCTGTGGTAGATATGGTCATACTGCTCTTCGTTGTTGGCACAGATTTAACAACAGCTACCAGGATGAGGAACTTCCTAATGCTCTCACGGCAATGCGTATCACAGACGTCACTGACCACATGGGTGCTGAATGGTTTGCTGACTCTGGTGCTACATCTCACATAACAAACTCGCCTCACCATCTTTCTCAGGCTCAAGCGTACAGAGGTAATGATTCAGTGTTGGTAGGAGATGGTAACTTCCTTCCTATCACACACATAGGCACAGCGGAAATACCTTCAACCTCAGGTACAATTCCTCTTCAGGATGTTTTGGTTTGTCCTGAAATTACTAAATCTTTGTTGTCTGTTTCAAAGCTTACCTCAGACTACCCATGTTCTTTTAAGTTTGACTCTGCTGGTGTTCGTTTAAAGGACAAAACATCAAAGCAGGTCCTGAGCAGAGGCAGAACCCATGAAGGATTGTATCCCTTGGAGGCACCAAGAGCTCATGCTTACTACTCCACTCGCCAGGTAGCTGCTAGTGATGAAGTTTGGCATAGAAGACTGGGTCATCCAAACCTGCAAGTTCTTAAGTTTCTTCAGCAAAATAAGAGTATCGTTGTCAATAAACATGTCACTAAGATATGTGAGTCTTGTTGTTTAGGGAAGAGTAGTCATCTTCCTTTTGGTTCTTCTAAGTTTGTTGCGTCAGGGCCACTGGAGAGAGTCCACTGTGATCTCTGGGGCCCCTCACCTGTTTCATCTAATCAAGGCTTCAGATTCTATGCAATTTTTATTGACAACTACTCTCGTTACTGCTGGTTCTTTCCTTTAAAAGCAAAGTCTGATTTCTTCTCAGTGTTTGTGATGTTTCAACGGCTTGTGGAAAACCAGCTTTCTGCCAAAATCAAGATCTTTCAGTGTGATGGTGGTGGTGAGTTCACAAGTAACAAGATCCTCACACACCTGAAAGAATCTGGTATACAACAATATATCTCTTGTCCGTATACACCGCAACAAAACGGTCTGGCCGAAAGAAAGCATCGGCATATAACTGAGCTTGGCCTGTCAATGCTGTTCCAGAGTAAGATGCCGCAAAAGTATTGGGTTGAAGCATTTTTTACTGCAAACTTCCTCAGTAACTTGCTTCCTTCTTCTGCTCTGAAACCTACAAGCAGTCCGCATGAAGTTTTGTTTGGTAGATCACTGGACTACTCTGCTCTCAGGACCTTTGGATGCTCATGCTTTCCCACGCTTCGAGATTACAATATGAACAAACTTGATCCACGGTCTCTTCACTGTGTATTTCTTGGGTACAATGATAAGTACAAGGGATATCGGTGTCTTTACCCTCCAACTGGTCGTGTGTTCATTACTCGTCATGTTCTGTTTGATGAACTCAGTTTTCCCTTTGGCACTATCTACAGCTCTTTTCACTCTGCTGCGGTTACCCCTACCTTATTGGCTTGGCAGAAAAGTTTCTTGCCTCTGAAGAAAACTGTGTCTGCTACTGAGGTCACAACACAATTACCTTCCAAACCTATTATGGTTCCTACTGTTATTCCCACAATGCCTTTTGTTCCTGTGCCTATGAATCCTGAAGGAAGCACTACGTCTCAGATTTCTGTCTGCCCTTCATCTCCTGGTGGTACTTCTGACAACACAACTTCGTCGTCTGTCACACTACCTATGCAGATGCATCAAAGTGCCACGCAGGTTCCAATCTCCCCTGCTCCTACTATCTCAAGAACATCTCAACCTCCTGTCCATCCTATGGTTACTAGATCTCAAGTGGGAATTAGAAAACCTAACCCACGGTATGCTCTTCTAACCCACAGGACTGCTTACCCTGAACCGAAGTCAGTTACTGCGGCACTGAAAGATAAAGGTTGGACAAATGCCATGAGTGTTGAAATGGCAGACTGTAAGGAGACAGGAACATGGTCTTTGGTTCCTAGAACACCTGACATGCATGTTCTCGGAAGTAGATGGGTTTATCGAACAAAACTGAATGCCGATGGTACTCTAGGAAAGCTCAAAGCACGTGTGGTTGCCAAGGGGAACAATCAAGAAGAAGGCGTGGATTATCTCGAGACTTATAGTCCAGTGGTCAGAACTGCAACGGTTCGTATTGTGCTTCATATTGCAACAATAATGAAGTGGGATATTAAGCAACTGGATGTGAGTAATGCATTTCTTCATGGTGACTTGACAGAGACTGTTTACATGAAGCAGCCTGCAGGGTTTGTTGATGAAACAAAGCCAGATCACGTGTGTCTTCTTCACAAAGCCTTGTATGGCCTCAAGCAGGCGCCTCGAGCTTGGTTTGACAAGTTCTCAACGTTTCTCTTGGATTTTGGTTTCAACTGCAGCATCAAAGATCCGTCTCTGTTTGTTTTTACAAGAGGTGGTGATATCATAATGCTTCTTCTATACGTTGACGACATGTTGATCACTGGAAATAGCTCTTCTACTCTGTCCAAGCTGCTCACAGAGTTGAACAGAAATTTTCGGATGAAAGATCTTGGGAAACTTCACTACTTTCTGGGCATTCAAGCTCTTTTTCATGATCATGGTTTGTTTCTTTCTCAAGAACAGTATGCTTATGACCTTTTGACAGTCGCAGGAATGGAACATTGCTCGCCAGTTGGAACACCTTTGCCACTGCAGCTCAACAAAGTTCCTAACCAGAGCACAGCCTTCTCTGATCCCACTTATTTCCGAAGCTTAGCCGGCAAGCTTCAGTATTTGACTCTGACAAGACCTGATATCCAGTTTGCTGTCAACCATGTCTGTCAACGAATGCATGCTCCTTCTCTATCTGACTTCACAAATCTGAAAAGGATACTTCGGTACATCAAAGGAACACTGAACATGGGGATTTCCTTTATAAACGACACGGATTGCACTCTTAGTGCTTACTCTGACAGCGACTGGGCCGGATGTCCGGTTACACGCAGATCGACAGGCGGCTTCTGCACCTTCCTCGGTCAGAATCTCATCTCCTGGTCTTCTAAAAAGCAACCTACAGTGTCCAAGAGTTCCACTGAAGCGGAGTATAGGTCTCTCTCTGAAACTGCTTCGGAACTTACCTGGATCAGTTCAGTCTTGCGCGAGCTCGGAATTTCTCAGCCTGTTACTCCTGAGCTCTATGGGGATAATCTCTCTTCGGTTTACCTGACAGCAAACCCTGCCTTCCACAAGCGGACGAAACATTTTGAAACGGATTATCACTACGTTCGTGAAAGAGTTGCCTTGGGTTCCCTTGTCGTCAAACACATTTCATCTCACCTGCAGCTTGCAGATATCTTTACAAAATCTTTGCCGTTTGAGTCCTTCTGCAAGCTACGATTCAAACTTGGCGTTGCCGTAAAACCCACGCAAAGTTTGAGCAGGGGTATTAACTCACTCAAGGCCCATACGATTGAAGAAGGTTTGCACTACAAGAAAGAAGGGCAATTCCCGACAGACATTCCGACGGAGAGCGCGGCCGTCGGAATATACCGACGACATTCCGACGGCTACCTGACGAAAACGGTAATTTTTTTTTCGTCAGAATTTCGTCAAAAACAACCGACGAAATTCCGACAACATCTCTTCCGTCGGGAAATACCGACAGAAATCCGACGAAATCTTGACGATTTTTGTTACCGTTGGACAGGATCGGGAATCCGTCAGAATTCCGTCAGTAATTCCCGACGGAAACTGGCTCCGTCAGGAATTCGTCGGAAAAATACCGACGGATTCCCGACAATTTGAGGTTTCACAATGAAATTAGACGGTCGTCGGGAATCCGTCGGGAATTCCCGACGGATTCCCGACAGACATATGCAAGACCGTCGGGAATCCGTCGGTAATTCCCGATGGATTTCCGACGGCCGTCTAATTTCATTGAGTAAATGCCTAATTTTTTCATTTTTTGGATACGGAAAATGTCGAAATGACACTTCTTAAGTGTGTAATATGATATTTATTCACAAGGAATGAAATTTTCATCTAAAAAATTATAACGAAGAACATCGACATATTCTTTATATATCACCTTAACACTTATACATTTAAAGACATACATTACGGAAATCTACTTTCACAATAAGTGCTTTGTGTAATCGGTATTATTTTAAATATTTTAATGGTTATAGTCCCTCTAAATCATTAACATACAGAGATTATCATATAATGAAGTTATCCACAATATTATGAAACCCCAAAACTATAAAATGCCAAAAGCCGTCGGAAATCCGTCGGGAATTCCCGACGGATTTCCGATGGAAACGTAAAAAAAAATTGTGAAGCAAATAATATGTCCTTTCCGTCGGGAATCCGTCGGGAATTCCCGATGGATTTCCGACGGAAAAGTTAAAAAAAATTGTAAAGCAAATAATATGTCCTTTCCGTCGGGAATCCGTCGGGAATTGTCGGGAAATACCGACAGAAATCCGACGAAATCTTGACGATTTTTGTTACCGTTGGACAGGATCGGGAATCCGTCAGAATTCCGTCAGTAATTCCCGACGGAAACTGGCTCCGTCAGGAATTCGTCGGAAAAATACCGACGGATTCCCGACAATTTGAGGTTTCACAATGAAATTAGACGGTCGTCGGGAATCCGTCGGGAATTCCCGACGGATTCCCGACAGACATATGCAAGTCCGTCGGGAATCCGTCGGTAATTCCCGATGGATTTCCGACGGCCGTCTAATTTCATTGAGTAAATGCCTAATTTTTTCATTTTTTGGATACGGAAAATGTCGAAATGACACTTCTTAAGTGTGTAATATGATATTTATTCACAAGGAATGAAATTTTCATCTAAAAAATTATAACGAAGAACATCGACATATTCTTTATATATCACCTTAACACTTATACATTTAAAGACATACATTACGGAAATCTACTTTCACAATAAGTGCTTTGTGTAATCGGTATTATTTTAAATATTTTAATGGTTATAGTCCCTCTAAATCATTAACATACAGAGATTATCATATAATGAAGTTATCCACAATATTATGAAACCCCAAAACTATAAAATGCCAAAAGCCGTCGGAAATCCGTCGGGAATTCCCGACGGATTTCCGATGGAAACGTAAAAAAAAATTGTGAAGCAAATAATATGTCCTTTCCGTCGGGAATCCGTCGGGAATTCCCGATGGATTTCCGACGGAAAAGTTAAAAAAAATTGTAAAGCAAATAATATGTCCTTTCCGTCGGGAATCCGTCGGGAATTCCCGACGGAAAGGACATATTATTTGCTTTGGGACTTGTCAGCCTCGTGAAGTACAATATCTCGACAAACTCCCGACGGCTTTTATACCGACGGACACTGTTTGGTCGGAATGCCGTCGGGAATTTGGTTTACCGGGAACAAAAAAAATTGAATTTTAAATAAATAAAATACCGACGGAATCCCGACGGCACTTATCCGTCGGTTTTGTTTTAATTATATTTTCCTCTTTCTTCTTCCTTCTCCATTTCTCTTCTCTTCCTCTCGGGTCTCTTCTTCTTCTCCGCGATTTCTCCATTTCTCTTCTCTTCCTCTCGGGTCTCCCCAAATCTCTCATACTTCTATCCCAAATTATGTAAGTATCTAATCCCTCTTCTTATTAGTTGTTTTTTTGAGGATTTGGAAGTTAGGTTTAGGGATTTTAAGTTTCAATTTAGGGTCTTTGGTTAGAATGGATAGTTTTAGGAATTAGATCTTAGATTTGTGTTGTTAGGTTGTGATTTACATTAGTTTTGATTGTGTTTTTGTGAATGTTAGTTTATTTTCTTGTTTTTGGAATTTTAAAGTTAAAATATTTATATAATTTTTTTTCAAAAAAACGTTTTCTTATACTTATACATATATATATATATATAGATATATATATATATATATATATATATATATATTTAAAAACATTTTCTAATAATTATATATATTTTAAAACATTTTCTAATAATTATATATATTTTAAAACATTTTTTAAAAATGTTTTCTAATAATTATACATATTTTAAAACATTTTTAAAAAGGTTAGTTGTATTTATAAAAAAGGTTTATATAACATTTTTTAAAAACGTTTCCTAATAATTATACATATTTTAAAATATTTTTAAAAAGGTTATTTGTATTTATAAAAAATGTTTATATAACATTTTAAAACATTTTTTAAAAACGTTTTCTAATAATTATACATATTTTAAAACATTTTAAAAAGATTATTTGTATTTATAAAAAAGGTTTATATAACATTTTAAAACATTTTTTAAAAAACATTTTCTAATAATTATACATTTTTAAAATATTTTTAAAAAGGTTATTTGTATTTATTAAAAAAGGTTTATATAACATTTTAAAATATTTTTTAAAAACGTTTTCTAATAATTATACATATTTTAAAACATTTTTAAAAAGATTATTTGTATTTATAAAAAAGGTTTATATAACATTTTAAAACATTTTTAAAAAATGTTTTCTAATAATTATACATATTTTAAAACATTTTAAAAAAAGTTTATTTGTATTTATTAAAAAAAGGTTTATATAACATTTTAAAACATTTAAAAAAAAAACTTTTTCTAATAATTATATATTTTTAAAAAATGGTATTTGTATTTATAGATGGCACAACAATCGGCTCAAATGGAGCAACAGTCGGCTGAGATGGCGGCATATCGAGAGGAGATGGCGGAGACAAGGAGGTTAAATCAGAAACTTATGAAGAGGATGGAAGACATTTTTTCTAGAAAGTTTTAGTGTTTTTTTTTTAAATTATGAACTTTTTGAATGTTTTTTTTAATTTTGTAAAACTTTAAAATTTCTATAATATATTTTTGTTTAAATTTCTATATTTACATTTTAATATTTTTAAATATTTCAATTAAATAAATTTAAAAACTAAAATATTAAAAAACAATTTTAAAATTCAAATCCGAAAATTCCCGACGGCCTTCCGACGGCGTTCGTCCGTCGGGAATTTCCGACGGCTTTGGTCCGTCGGAAATTTCCGACGGCGTTCGTCCGTCGGGAATTTCCGACGGCTTTCGTCCGTCGGGAATTTCCGACGGCGTTTGTCCGTCGGGAATTTCCGACGGCGTTTGTCCGTCGGGAATTTCCGACGGCTTTCGTGTCCGTCGGAAGGCCGTCGGGAATTTCCGACGGATTCCCGACAACATTTGAGTTTCCGACGAAACCATACCGACGGTCATTTTCGTCGGAAATTCGTCGGGAATGACCTTTCCCGACGAAATTCTGACGAAAATGGCCGTCGGTATTGCGGCAGCATCTTGTAGTGTTGGGCCAGGAAGAAAAGCCCAACCTTCTTAAATCTGCCACTCAACGTCTCTCTGTTTCTCACCTGCAAGAAGACAAAAGCAGAGCAATTAAGGGAAAGAAGGTGACGATGAGCAGTAGTACGAATTGCAGAGAGATAGAT
The DNA here is from genome assembly GCA_905132765.1 of Moricandia arvensis. Lineage (NCBI taxonomy): Eukaryota > Viridiplantae > Streptophyta > Magnoliopsida > Brassicales > Brassicaceae > Moricandia > Moricandia arvensis. The sequence continues at coordinate 23,038 of CAJHQP010009243.1, forward strand.
GGTCCCAAGCTCTTCAACAGATTCTCAGCCCTTGATTCTCAAGAGGATACAAGATGAAGACATCTGGACTTAGCTAGGGTTTCTCATTTTCAATATAAATATGTAATGAACCCTTTGTACAGAGAGAAGCCAAAAGGAATACAAAAGCTCTTTACATTTTTCATCTTCTTGAAGCTAAGGCTTCACTTTCACTCAATGTATTAAC
>CAJHQP010009244.1:0-23239 GCA_905132765.1 Moricandia arvensis
AGTTTGCACACAAATATTATTAGAATGAAGAAGAAAATGCTAGTGATGGAGTTCACTCTGGCATGTCTCAGGAAAAGGGGTGTAAATTCCTAACCATGAAGAATTTGATCATGAAACCAATTTCCCTACATTCTATACTCATCAAGGTCTCGCGGCGAATTGGAATCAGTCCAAAAAGAGTTATGGTTTGGAAGTTACACCAGTTACAAGTTGCAGGTGTTCTGCTGCCCGCTCAAGCAAGAGTGATTTGATCTAGAGTGGCTTGGAAGGCAAGGAAGCTGAGAGGCTTTCTCAGCTCAACCTGAGCACGCCTAAGAGAGCTTCTAGAAGGAGATTTGATGTTCAAATGTGGATCTACAAGTTCAAATTCAAATTGGAGTTGTTGGGAGTGGTTATTACTATCCCTTTCATTTTTACCTTGTCTTCTTGTCTCCTTGTCCCCTTTCATGCAAGTTTAAACTCTATATATATGTTGTAACTTGATTCTGAATTAAGCAAGAAATAAGAGACAAGCTTATACAAAATTCTTGTATCTCCATCTCTTTACTAAGTGTTCTTCAAGTTCTTCACAATGTAGAGAGGTTGTGATACACGATTTAGATCACCAGGGATTAGATCCTCAGATGCATTTTATTTTCACAAGCTTCTTACAGAAGACCCTTTCTCTCATTAAAGATTCAAACTTGCGGCCAAGGCTAAGACTTTCACCACGTCCTCGCCAAGCTACTGCTGTGACTCTTTCGGAGAGATGTACAGAACCAGTCAAGAGCTTCCCAACTTGTCGTCATCTCAGGGAGCTGAAAGAAACAAGACGTGGATGTCTTCAACCAAAAAAAAAAAGAAGAAGATTTTTGCTGAAGGTGTCAACAGAGTAAAGCTGCAACTTGTTATCTTCCACAGAGCTGCGTTTCATCAAGTTATCACAGCCATATCTTATCCATGGTAATCTCTGAGCTTTCTTCAAGGGATAAACGTTTTGTCATAGCTTGAGAGAGATATTGGCTGACTGGTTTAGATTTTGGCATGGAATCGTGGATCTAGAATGCAATAGGACTGTCTTTGGCTTGATAACTATGGGATTATGGCTGCAAGTTCCTGATTTGATGATTGCACACAAGGTGTTTGATAAAATAGCAAAGAAAAAAAAATCAGAAGGTCAAAAGCAGATTGTACTTGGTTATTGAATGGAAGATAGATAGTGGTTATGATTCAAGTTGTTACGGGAAGGTCACTCTTGTTATGAGACAAATTTGATGAGTTTAGCGGGTAAAGTAAACCCAGACTCTTAGTGAGAAAGAAAGGTCACAATGTACCTCTGAGTGAGATCAACTAAGCTCTCCAAGTTCAAAAGAAACCTCTGAGGGAAGCCATGTGATACTCTCCAAGTATAGACCAAACAATTTCTACATGATGTGAATTGAAGATTCAACCTTTAGCTCCATGTGATCATGCTTCTGCTGATCATTCCAACAAGCCATCTACTACATCACAGCCTTCTTGCTTTGACTACTCTGTTCCTTCCAATCATCTTTGTTATGTGCTTTCAAACTGCGCGTAAATGTTCCATCCACGCTAAGTTTGCGGGGGAATATTAGACACAAGCCCAAAAGGAAAGGTCAAGCCTCTTATGATGTCTCAAGCCCATGAAGATTAGGTTTTAGCAAGATAGCTTTAGTATAAAATATGTGTAATGTCTTGTGTTTAAGACAACCTTAGCTGCACGAGCAGCCTTCTCCTTATTATTTATGAATCAATCAAAATTTCATTTATCTTGGTGACAATCTAAATCTTCATTCACTTTAGTTTCTTAGTCTTTTAATAAAGCTCTATGAGCTATTAGTTTCTCAATAAGCTATTTAAAGCATGAATCTTCCATATCCTAAAATGTTAACATGGTATCAGAGCCTTGTTGCTCTTCTTGGGATGAACTCACTTCTTTTGTGTCTGTTTCTTCATCTGAAACTCTCTCTCTCTCTGACTCAAATTAGTTTTGAGGAGCTATGTGGCTAGGATTCAAAACTTGGACAGTAGAGAGTTTAGATGAGTTATGATTTCAAAATTTCAAAATCTAAGTGTTTACTCAAGATGCAAGTCTTTAAAAGTTTTTTTTTAAATCAATGACTCTCCCCTTGATCTCCTCATTGTTTAAGCTTTTGGATGAAAGAATAAAGTCTGTTCATACCAGCTTGAGGGAGGGAGAAAAGATTAAACTTGTGTCTTGAAAAATACTTGAAAAAATCGATTTCAAAGATATGTGCGTTCTTTGAAAGGATTTTGAATTCTGAAAAATGTTTTGCATTGTGATTTCAAACTCTTTTATTCCTCTCCCCTTGTTTCTCTTAATAAGCTTGGGCTATTAAGTCTGTACAAATATATGCTTGAGGGAGGGAGAGTAATTAAAAGATTGTTTTGAGTTTGAATACTCTTGAAAATATTTTGGAAATTGATTTTTCTTATGAAAAGGTTGTGGAAAGTATTTTTTAAAATTCTGGAAAAGTACTTTAAAATTATTTTTGATAAGTTCTTGATGAATTCTTGGTTTATTAGAACCATTGTAAAAGGATTTAATTCCTTAGGAAATTGCTTTAAATTACTTTGCAAGATTTCTTTGTGAAAAGGTTTTCTTCTCTTGGCATTTATGGCCTTTGAACTTGGTTGATGGACAAAGAATTGTGTTCCATTCAACCCTTGTTCTTTCCTCCAGAAATCACCTTTGTGTGATCTAATCTCTTACTGAGTTATTTTTGTTGTTAAGGTTGCAGGAATCCCTTGAAAGGAACATGTCCTTGCATCCATGTAATGAAAGACTGGTTGAGAAGTCATTGCCTCTCCAGAATTGGTGATCAACCATGAACGCCTTAGAGCTGTGGTTTGATGTTTTGCTCAGCCATAGAACCTTGAAGGTCATGGACTGAAGATACCTCCGCTTATACTCTCCATCTCACAATCATCCACTATACTCTTGGTTACATCTAATACACTTTGGTTACTTAATACTCAATTTCTAGTTATTAATCTCTTTCATTTTACAATGATCATTCACTCTCCTTTGGCACTCTTGGAACTTCCACAAGCGTGAGTGTGCCCTCACTAGGAAGTTCCACCACTGATTTTGTCTTTGATGTTCTAAGTTTACAGATTCAAATGACTGATACGATCATAGTCTCATTGAGACATGAAGTTAAATGTATGGGCACAGAACATATCTGAAGTTAGAACCGATTGCCCCAGCTTGAAGAACCTGGTGTGAAGAGTCTGGTGGAAAGCGATGGATCAGCTTGACAGAAGGAGTCTATTGCCTGGAGGTGCAAGCGCATACTGAAGTTAGAACCAATGGAGACCTTTTGGGTGAAGTTGATGGATCAGCTCAGATGTGACTGGTTCTCTCCCAGTTTGATCATGGACCATGCCATAGATCATTCTACTAATACTCTGGTTACTCATTCTCTCACTCTCTTGTTACTCATTCACTTATTCACTGGTTACTTTTCTTAAATCATTGGGATCAGAATTGGTGAGTTATCAAGGTCTGATCCTAGTGTGTGTGGTCTAATTCTTGCTGGATTTTGAGTGGTGTTTCAGGTACACAAGTGTTGTCTTTGTTCATCACCAGTCCAAGACAAAGAATAAGGACATTGTCCATGCTGATCAGAGCCTACACATGATGTATATTCCTGTGTCATTCAGAGCCTACACATGATGTACATTCCTGACCATGGAGAAATGTTTTGTGTGTGAAACCGGTTGAAGAAGCGCAGCCTGTTTGGGTGTTGAGCTCCTGGTTCAAAAGACTTACAAGAGGCAGTGGAGAAAAGACTAAGGGAGGAACCGGTTGACTTAAGCGCAGCTGTAGGGGTGATGCGCTCCTGGTTTCAATACTCAATGTGCTCACTTCCAAGCTTGATCCTTCACTTATTCTCTCCGGATCATGCTTGAGGAGGGGTAATGGTGAGCTATCCTGAAGGTCCAAGTCGTCCATTTCCTCACCTCAGATAATTTGGAGGATTCAAGTGTCCAAGAGACACTCCTCACCATTCATACCAACCATATGCAAGGGGAGTAACCATTTCAATCTATAAATATGAATTGATTGGTTTATGCCTTGAGAATTGATGCAAGTGTTTATGCATTATGTAGAAGGTACTTGGAGTTCTCTATAGCAGAAGCTGGTAGACCATAACTCTCCTTGAAGATGGCAAGAAGTCACAAGAAAGAGACCATAACTCTCCCTGAAGATGGCAAGAAGTCACAAGAAAGAGGGAGACAACGAACCAGCTTGTAGAAGAGATGATCCAAGAAATGATGTGCGCAAGTTATGGAGTTCATACTTGCTGCTTAAGAAAGGCCTTGATCCAGAGTCTATGTGTCCAACCACACTGGTTCTAAGACACATAGAACTCATTGGCCAATCCCTAGGCTTTGTAGAAGTCCACTCTTTTTCCCTTAGAAAGTTTTGTCCCATGAGGTTTTCTTGCTAAGGTTTTTAATGAGGGAGCTTCTTCAAGGTTCCAAGCTTGCCCAAGGATCTCCTATTTTCAAGCTTGAGGGGGAGTATTAGAATGAAGAAGAAAATGCTAGTGATGGAGTTCACACTGGCATGTCTCAGGAAAAGGGGTGTAAATTCCTAACCATGAAGAATTTGATCATGAAACCAATTTCCCTACATTCTATACTCATCAAGGTCTCGCGGCGAATTGGAATCAGTCCAAAAAGAGTTATGGTTTGGAAGTTACACCAGTTACAAGTTGCAGGTGTTCTGCTGCCCGCTCAAGCAAGAGTGATTTGATCTAGAGTGGCTTGGAAGGCAAGGAAGATGAGAGGCTTTCTCAGCTCAACCTGAGCACGCCTAAGAGAGCTTCTAGAAGGAGATTTGATGTTCAAATGTGGATCTACAAGTTCAAATTCAAATTGGAGTTGTTGGGAGTGGTTATTACTATCCCTTTCATTTTTACCTTGTCTTCTTGTCTCCTTGTCCCCTTTCATGCAAGTTTAAACTCTATATATATGTTGTAACTTGATTCTGAATTAAGCAAGAAATAAGAGACAAGCTTATACAAAATTCTTGTATCTCCATCTCTTTACTAAGTGTTCTTCAAGTTCTTCACAATGTAGAGAGGTTGTGATACACGATTTAGGATCTGCCTAATGGCAGATCATTGCTTGCCCATTCTACTCTAAAATCACCTCTAAATCTTAATTAATCTTCTCTTACTCTAGCTTACTGATTCTATCTCTTTTTAAGTCTTAAGTACACAAACTATAAGTGTTGTGTTACTTCACAAGGATAGATTCATACTAGAGATAGTTTAATTCTAGTTGTTGTATCAATCTCGCAGCCACTTTATCTTGTTAGATTCAGATGGTATGTAGAGTGTTTTGCTGAGAGGATTCAATCACAAGTTGATTGTCTCTTCCTTGTAGTTGTGAGTTCTTGTTGTTGGTAGAAGGGAATTCAGTCACAAGTTGACTGAATACTCTCTTGACATGAGACAAACACTCATGAATTCTAACAAATATATCCTTCTTGATCCATGTAACATTCTGCTCCATTATCTCTCTGATCAGATCATTAAAGCTTCTATACAGCCCAGTAGATTGTGTCTTGATCACTCTCCTAGCTGCTTCATAGTTGGTCTTCAAATCCCTCAGTTTTAGGGTGGTCAGGATTGCACCATCCCCGCCTCCTTTAAAAGGATTTGTCCTCAAATCCGAACCATCTAAGATAAACACATTCATATCCATGTCTGCATACATTGCTCTGGCTGTAAAGACTCTTAGCATACCAGACATCTCAGAAAGTAATGCTGGCTCTTCATGACTGACTAAGAACGTTGTTCCACACTCTGGTGGACACACCAAGCCCATATGGTTGAGAATAAGCAGATTCCAGCCATCTCTCAACCTAATTCGATCCAAACTCAATGTGAATGGATTGACATGATTCTCCTGATCAGGAGGTCGTGTACATTGATCCCCATAATCACTCTTGAGTCTAGGACCGTTCCTTGCCTCTATTGGATCATCCTTTGTCTTTCCACACTTGCCCACAAGCCAAAAGTCAGATTCTAAAGTGAAGAACTCGATTTTGAACTTGTCTTTTCTGAATAGCTTTGCTTGTACAATTGATGGCGTGTGATACAAGCTCTCCCTAGACCTCATATAAGCATGAATCACGTGTTGTCTTGGTCTAGGATGATGAGGCCAAAGCTGCAAGTCTTTAAGTAGTTGATGCAGTTCGGACTTGCTCTCTTTCAACTTGTCGTTGCTGCTGATTTGAGCTACACTTCCCCCTCCTCCTTTAAAATAATTTGACCTCAAATCCTGCTCTTTGAGGATGAGTGTTTCGTGCATACTCAGCTCTGTTGTTTCTCTGTTCACCAGAATGTTGTTATTGCTCTTAAACTCACATAGCTTTCCTCCTGGTTCAAAGATAAAGTTGTGCAGCTTCTTGACAAGCTTTAAGTGATCCATGAGACTGAATCTAACACAAACAAGAGGCCTGGTCAGTGAATAATAAGAAGAAAATCTAATGAATCCACCTTGTTCAATCAAAGTATCAGATGACTCCTTATGAACTACAAGCGCCACATCAAGTTTTCCTTCTTCTTTAGCCTCCGTTAGGTCAAGAATATAACCACATAAAGCTACTGGTACGTGCTCCTCTTGCTGTTGTTGAATGATTGAATGTTCTCCTTGACAAGGAGTGATTAGCACTGATTCAATCTCAAGTTTCTTCTCAGGTTTCTTCTCAGCCGTTTGTGAGCATGGCTTAGAAGTTTGTTTTCCTGTTTTCCAGACTTTGTTTGTTGATAGCTCGGGAACTAGCTGGATGTTTTCTTTTGCTCCTGGTGAAGCCCTAGACCAGCGCCCAAACTGATCCAAAGCAAGTAACTTTGTCTCCTTGGACGTTTTTAGGTCAGATCTGTTCCACCTTTGCTTGCTGCCACGTTCTCTCATGATTTGGTTGAAGATCTCGGCTGCTAAAGATCAAGGTCTGGCTTGCTGCAACTCTCTTCCTTGTTGCTTGTTGTTTAGCCTTATCTTCCTGCTTCCCATAAGAAACCATTGAAGGTTGCTGGATAGATGATGGAATTCGTGATCTTAGTTGAGGATCATCAAACCCTAAACCCCCAAGTGGCTCTGATACCACATGGTGCGGCCTTGGATAGGAAGACCTCGTCCCAATCACACTTGAGGGATGATGGGCGGATCCTTGAGCCTGAGAAGCTCCAGGACGTTGGATGGTCTTCACCATAGAGCTATGGACTGCTCTAGAGTTGTTAAGCGACTCCTGAGACACAGGATAACCCTGCTTCATGTCTAGGATGAATCACAGAAGCTCACGCAACCTTGTGTGACAAAGAAACTTGTTCACCACGTGAACAATGAAGGGAGGTCCCCAAAGGGACGAGTTTGAAAGCCAAAAGCTCTGGTTTTTATTAAAAGAATGTGTAAGTTACAATATGTGCTGCTTTAGGCTTTATAAAGACAAAAGTGAAAACCCTAACTAGAAAACCCTATCCTAATTCGAAAATAGAAAACCAAAACCTATTTCTAATTGGTTTATAAAACCCTAACCCTAATCCTATTCCTAATGGGTTTACAAATCCCAAATACTACTCCTAGTTGGTTTACTTAAATAAGAAAAGCCCAAATACACTAAATAGTACAATTCGACCAAGTAAAGCCCATGGTGGCTTATCCTTGCTCTTTATGGGCTTATAAGGCCCCTTCTCAGCCAATAACACCTTATGCACGTCCATGTTAAAGCCCAGCTCGTCCTTGATGTACTCCTTGTCCAGTTTGCACACAAATATATCCTTCTTGATCCATGTAACATTCTGCTCCATTATCTCTCTGATCAGATTATTAAAGCTTCTATACAGCCCAGTAGATTGTGTCTTGATCACTCTCCTTGCTGCTTCATAGTTGGTCTTCAAATCCCTCAGTTTTAGGGTGGTCAGGATTGCACCACTGGAAATGTTCTAAGACTCAAGAAGGCCATTTATGGACTGAAACAATCACCAAGAGCTTGGTATCACAAGCTGAGTACTACATTAAATGGAAGAGGCTTCAGGAAGTCAGAAGCTGACCACACCCTATTCACTCTACCTGGTCCAAGAGGCATTGTGGTCATCTTGATTTATGTGGTGACAAAGAAGGCATCCAAGAAACCAAGGTATTTCTAAAATCTGTATTTGATATTAAGGATTTAGGTGAACTCAAGTACTTCCTTGGGATTGAAGTATGCCGCTCTAAAGAGGGGCTCTTCTTGTCTCAAAGGAAGTACACACTTGATCTTTTAACTGAGGCAGGAAACCTTGGAGGAAGACCAGCCAAGACTCCTCTTGAAGATGGCTACAAAGTTCTGCGAGAGGGGGAGTTTGAAGACACACTATTTGAAGATGTCAAGAAGTATAGAAGAATGGTGGGAAAGCTCATCTATCTAACCATCACAAGACCAGACATATGCTTTGCTGTGAACCAAGTCAGTCAGCATATGCAAGATCCTAAGGTTCACCATTGGAATATGGTTGAAAGAATCATGAGGTATTTAAGGGAAGCTCCAGGCCAAGGTGTATGGATGGGTTGTAATGGGAGCACTGAAATTGTTGGGTATTGTGATGCTGATTGGGCAGGAGATAGGGTTGATAGGAAATCAACTACTGGATATTGTACCTTCATTGGAGGAAACTTGGTGACTTGGAAAAGCAAGAAGCAGAAGGTGGTTTCATGTTCAAGTGCTGAAGCAGAGTATAGAGCCATGAGGAAGCTCACAAACGAGTTGGTTTGGATTAAGGGTCTGCTCAAAGACTTAGATATTGAGACTACATCACCAATCACCATGCACTGTGACAATCAGGCTGCCATTCACATTGCCAGCAACTCAGTTTTCCATGCGAGCACCAAACACATTGAAGTAGATTGTCACAAAGTTAGACAAGCTGTGGAGCAGAAGATCATCCTTCCTTGTTACACAAGAAGTGAAGACCAGTTAGCTGACATCTTCACCAAGGCAGCAAGGACCAAAGTCTGTGAGTTCATCCACTCAAAGTTGGGACTCATAGACCTCACTTATCACTGACTCTCCTAGCATGAAGGTCTCTACTCTTTTTCCTTAATGTGTTTTTGTCCCACTGGGTTTTTGCACATTAAGGTTTTAATGAGGGAGGTTCTTCATGCTTCCAAGCTTGACCAGTCCCTTGGGTCAAGCTTGAGGGGGAGTATTGGGAATAAGAACCAAATATTGACATGAAGAAAGAATAATGGAGACAAGGCAGAAGAATGAATTAAGTTAGCTTATTCAGTACAGTTTGACCTAATCAAGATCAGAAGTGGAGTGCAAGGAAAGCAAGGGTTAGGGCTGAACAAAGAGTGAAGAACAAGGCTTCTGGAAGCTCTTGTGACTGTCTGGAACAAGAGAGAGACGTTGGAGAAGAAGCCAAGAAGAGATCACATGCTGCCTTAAGGAATTCAAAATAAGGAGCTATCACTTTCACTCTTTGGCACCTTGTGCCCTGTCTTCTTCTGCTCAGCCTTTCTTTATTCTTTATTATTGTCTATATATGTTGTAAACCACGAAATTAGTTTATGCAAGGAGAGTGGATCTCCATTTTCTCTCTACAATCTCTCTCTCTCTTTATTCTGCCCAGAAATGTGTTCTTGAGTTCATCTCTCTAGTTCTTCACTCATTCTCAACCAAACTCGACCATTCTCTTCTATTCTCATCATACTTTCATAATTCTAACAGAGAAAGATTTCAAAAATGCTTCACCATTATGCTTTATCCATTGGATAATAGCTTTCTCTTAATGGAGCATCTCTTTGAGCAGTGGACAAACTGTTTTGATCCATTGGATTCATTGTTGTCTAAGCCACAGAAAACACTGGTTCATGTGTTATTCTGTTGGTTCTTTTGTTGCAAGCCCTGGAAAACATCTGTTCATGAGTTATTCCAGTGGCACATGTCTAAGATCAGTGAGGAAATTAATTGTTCAATGGTCCATTGTGTTTCAGCTAATAAAGCACCAAACTCTTGATGAGTATTGGATGCCCCTGGCTATTTATGCTTCCACAAAACTCAAGAAAACAGAGCAAAACTCTGTCCATTAGAACTCTTGAGCAATTCTCTATTCTATATTCTCTATTCTCTCATTCTCTAATTCTGCAGGTTACTTATTCTCCAGGTTACTTATTCTCCATCATTCTTCCATTCTCTGGCTACTAATACTCTGGTTACATCATTCTCTACTCTCTACTTATACTCTGGTTACTTATACTCTGGTTACTTAAATCTCTATTCTCACAATCATGTTTAGAATCTACCTAAGGGTGTTAAACTGTGTTGAAAAAATTGTCTTACTTCTGCCCTTAGGAAATTTAATTTTCTTGTTGCCTGAATGCTTAGTCTTGATGATTAGGATTCAGAGAGTGTTTCTGGGATAGAATCATGAAGATATTTGTCCATTGCTTGCTGTACTTGTTCTAAATGTGTTTTAAAGATCAGGCTTGGTGAAAACCATGTTCTGGTCTCTTGTTTGTCTACTGATGCCTGTGTCTAGTTATTTGTTTCACAGGTTGCCCATGTTGTTCAGAGCCTACACATAATGTATATTCATGACCATGGAGATTACCCACTGCCCATCAACACTTTGGACACTGATTGTGTCCATTAACTTCCAATATGGTTGAGAGGACGAATGGAGCAGTGGAGAGATTTCTTAGAAGTGACTTACCTGGTGCCAAGAGGGTGACAGGATGTACACTCAAGAGAAAAGGCCACAATTCAAGCCAAGAGGGCTGTGGCAATTCAAGCCAAGAGGGCTGTGGTCTCAAGGCATTGGTGATCATCACTGCCTCTCATCTTCCAAGATTGACCACATACTCTCATTCTCAGGACAAGCTTGAGGAGGGGTCTTAAAATGAGAAGCCAATGTCCATTCTTCAGAAACTTATGCAAGGGAAGTACCTAAATCTATACTCATTCTTATGATTGATAGGTTTCTCCCTTGAGAATTGATGCATGTGTTTGTGCATTGTTTGAATCAGGTACCTATTGAGCTCATGAACAAGGTAGACTTGGACTCAACCCATGATGAAGGCAATAAGCCAAAAGAAAGGGGGAGACAAACTCTGACCACAAGAAGAAGCTCAAAGGTGTGATGAGTGTGAAGCAAAGACGGCATTGGTGCCTACTTGCCATTGAAGAAAGGCCATGATCCAGAGTCTAAGGAGTCCATGAAAATAATATTAAGCTCCTTAGGCTCACTGGCCAATCCCTAGGCTGAGGGTAGTTGCACTCTTTTTCCCTAAGTGATGGTTTTATCCCTAAAGGTTTTCCACACTTAGGTTTTTAATGAGGCAAGTGCTCTCAGTTCCAAGCTTGTACAAGGATCTCCTATGGTCAAGCTTGAGGGGGAGTATTGAAATAAATAAAGGGATGACCAGAAGAAGAAGATGGTTGATGATCCAAGGATAAGTTCATCAAGAGAAGCCAATCTGGTTCTGTTTGTACAGACTTGGATCACAAGCAATCTACTATGACCTAACTTGCCTTGGGAGGCAAGGTACTGATGGGAACACGAGCTGAGGGTCTCCAGAAGCTAAGGAAACCGTTGGTAGAGGGTTTGACCAGATTCAAATTCAAATATGGAAGAAAGTCACATGTTAAGCTTAAGGGGGAGCTGTTGCTGGCCTGTCACTTTCACTCATCAGACCTGGTCACTATCTCTCTCATGTCCCTTTCTCCTCCTCTGGACGTGCCTCCCCTTGGCTGTATCCCCTTGGGCCTCTTCTCATCCCTACAGAATTATTTGTTTATATTTCCTTGTTTTAGTAATTGTTTATTGTAAGTGATTGTCTATTTAAAGACCTTCACCCTCTCTTGTAACACTTACCAGAATCAATAGACAAGTTTCTCTCTCTCTAATTTCGTGTGCTCTCTCTCCCTTGCTTGTGTCTAAACAATATTCACAATGTAAGGAGTTAAGTATTATGGTTTAGAGGCTGCCTTAGATCTTTCTCTCTTAAGGCAGCCTAATACTTGTCAAACTCACTCTAAACTCTTCTTTATCTACTTCTTAAACTCTAGATTACTGATTCTAAATCCTCTTCATCTTAGGTACACAAACTCAAAGTATTGTGTTACTTCAGAAGGATAAATTCAAACTAGAGATTCTTTGCCACACATAACCAGTTTACTGTCTAGGATCTTGGTTAAAGTGTAGGCTGTTTAAGAGGATTCAACCACCAGTTGGTTGTCTCTTCCTTTGAATGATGAGTTCCTGTTGTATGGTTGAAGGGGATTCAGTTACAAGTTAACTGAATACTCTCTTGACATGAGACAAACACTCATGAATTCCAACACCTAGGCCTTGAAGGAACTTACTCTTTTTCCTTGCCAAGGTTTTATCCCTAAGGAGGGTTTTCTTTGGTAAGGTTTTAATGAGGAGGCAATTCAGGGTTCCAAGCTTGACTCAGGATCGATAGAGGCAAGCTTGAGGGGGAGTGTTAACCTGAAGTGATAAACCATCTCACTAAAGGTTAATGTGCAAAGCTTGGGCAAAACCCACTTAGAGACTGATCAAGGTCTAAGGAGGGTCCAGAAGCTTATGCGGAGCTAGAAGAAGGTTCAAGAGGGGTTTACTATGAAAGAAGAAGGCTTGGGAGAAGTTTGGGAACATTTGGGTCGATGTGTAAAGTTAGGGCGTCCGTACTGTACGGCCGTACAGACTGTACAGACCGTACGGACGAGGTCAACCCGAAAACTTGATATTCGACCAAAAGAAGATATTTTGGGTTTGTTCAAAAATAGGGCCAAAGTGTACGGACCAAACCCTAAATCCGTACACCCCCATGGCACTACCTTGCATCCCAAGTCATAGAGAAGCTTGAATGGAGAAGAAAGGGTCTCAGATGCTTTATGGAAGAAGATAGGATCAGATTGGCATCTAGGAAGGCATCTGCGAGATGCTCCTTGCTGTGACTGTTTGTGGATAAGGTTTAGGCCTTTACAGGCTGGAAAGGAAGGGAAGCTTGACTATGAACCAAGACTGATCACTGGATAGATGCATGGACCTTGGTGGCCGATTCTAGGCCAAGTTACACCCTTGACCAGCCAGGCTGTCTCCAAGCGTGTATAGCTCCTGGTCCATTCATTTCAAACCTTCCCTTGACTCCACATGCTTGCTCTGATATTTCTTGTAAACCCTAGAGTAGCTCTTTATCTATTTAAATTCTTGTATGTCGAGTTCATTACTCAAGTTGAGATTTTCTCCTCTTCACAGTCTCTTAGTCTCTTACTCTCTCTATTCTCTGGTTACTTAGTCTCTTGAATCTCTCATTAGTCTCTCAATCTCTCATATACTCTCACGAATCTCTCTCACTCTTCCATCAATCTCTCTCTCATTCTCATCAAGTCTCATCCGCATCATCTTCATACTTGTTCATCATCACTCAAGCACTTGTTCTCTGAAAACTTTCATGTGGAAAGCTTATAAGTGTGCAAGGATCTCTGAAACACATTGAGGAAGATCAAGGAGGACCTTGGGAAGCTTTGGTGAAGAGAAGAGATCAAATGGTCAAGATTTGGGTGAGTTGTACGGATGGCCGTACGGCCATACGGACTGTGTGGACTGTACGGATCCGTATGGACCAGACTCGACCCAAATCATATATACTCGACCATTTGAGCATAAAAGAGGTTTTAAGGCTTGTGGAAAATTAAGGCACAATGTGTACGGACCAGGTTGATCCTCTATGGCCGTACAACCCTAAGAAAGCAAAAGACTTGTAAACCAAGCTTCAAGAAGGTTTAGGGTTGTGAGCAAAGACTTGGGATCCAAGGGAGGTTTAGGCGAGATGAAAAGATGCTGAGTATATTCCATTTGCCAAAGGAAGAGCAAGGATGCTTTCCAGAAAGGAAGAACCTTATCCACAACCTTATCCACTCACCAAAGGAAGGGGCATGAACCTAGACACATCTCAGGATAGGTTCAGTGACCTTGCTGGCTCATTCTCAGCCAAGCTTCCCTTAGGCGAGCTCCTCTGGTTCCAGGCTGTCCCAAAACGTGTGGAGAGCTCTGTCCACACTTTTCAAACCGAGGAGCCTCTTCCCTTTGAAACCACATGCTTTGTTGATTATTTTGTAAACCCTAATGTATCCATCTCTCTCTATATAATGTCTCTCTGCTCGAAATGTAATCCTTAAGGGAGTAAGAGGGATTTCCCCTCTCCACTTCTATAAACAAAGCTTAGTGTTCTTGAATCAGTCTCTCTTTAGTCTCTCCCTTTCTTATCAAATCTCTCTAAGTCGACCCTAATATCTGTTTCTGTTTCGTGTTCTCCCTTACCCCAAAGGGGATTGTTCATCCTGTTCTTCACACACATGAGTCCATACTCTGAAAATCTTACAAAATATGTGTTTGAAATTAAAGACTTAGGGGAGATGAAATACTTCCTTGGAATTGAGATATGTAGGTCCAAGGAAGGCTTATTCATGTCCCAAAGGAAATACATTCTTGATCTTTTGAAAGATGCAGGTAAACTTGGTGGGAAGATAGCTAAAATGCCACTGGAGGATGGGTACAAAGTACCACGAGAGGGGAAGATTGAGAACAGCCAATACCTTTAAGATCCTAAACTCTATAGGAGGATGGTTGGTAAGTTAATATACTTGACCATTACCCGTCCTGATATTTGTTTTGCTGTGAACCAGGTGAGCCAGCATATGCAAGAACCAATGGAACATCACTGGATGATGGAGGAACGGATACTAAGCTACCTCAGTGGATCACCAGGCCAAGGAGTATGGATGGGGTGTAATGAGAGCACTGAAGTGGTGGGATACTGTGATGCGGATTGGGCAGGAGATAGACCTGATAGGAAGTCCACTACAGGCTATTGAACCTTCATTGGAGGGAACCTGGTCACTTGGAAGAGCAAGAAACAGAAGGTGGTCTCCTGTTCGAGTGCTGAAGCTGAGTATAGAGCCATGCTGAAATTGAGAAACGAGTTGGTGTGGATCAAAGGGATACTAAAGCACTTAGGAGTTGAGCAAGCCACTCCAATGACTATGCATTGTGACAACCAGGTGGCTATCCTCATTGCAACAAACTCAGTGTTTCATGAGAGGACCAAGCACATTGAGGTGGACTGCCACAAAGTGAGGCAGATGATTGGTCTTGGAGAGATCTTGCCGTACTACACAAGAAGTGAGGATCAGTTGGCGGATGTCTTTACCAAGGCAGCAAGGCAAAAGGTCATTGAGTCTATTCACACCAGATTAGGACTCATTGACCTTACACCAAACAACTAATCCCCTCGCTATGGGGTGTCTACTCTTTTTCCCTCATCAAGGGGTTTTATCCCAAAAAGGGTTTTCTCTTTGGTGAGGTTTTTAATGAGGGAGATCTCATAGTATTCCAAGCTTGACTTGTTCCATATGGTCAAGCTTGAGGGGGAGTGTTGATCTGAGGAAATAAAGAGAGGAGGTTTAAGAGGTTTAGAAGGGAGTTTGAGATCAAAGAGATGTTGGTGCAAAGTTAGGGCGAGTGTACGGATGGTACGGACTGTACAGGCTATACGGCCAACCGTACGGACCACTTGACCCAAACTACTTTAAACTCGACCAAAATATATTTTGGTTACATGCGAAATCCGGGTTAAGCTGTACGGATGACCCATGTCCGTACAACTCAAGACCCGTACAACCATGGCTAATACTTGAGACTCAAGGCAGAGAGAAGGCAAGGTAAACTGGTTGGGTAAAAGGACGAAGGTTAACTTGGATGGTTACTCGGTAAGAAGGAGGCTCGCGGATAAGGAGATAAGGTGGAAAGGTGAAGGTATCTGGTCAAGATGCCAAAAGCATCTCGCTCCCTCAGCCACAAGTTCAAACCAGGCGCACCACTCCCCTTAGACCAGCCACGTCTCTTCCCTTATGACCATTCCCTTTGTATCCGTTGTAAACCTACTTTACTCTCTATATAAGTGTAACTCCTCTCAGATTAATTAATCAAGCAATACATTTTCTCTTTTTCGGGTTTCTCTCTTCTCTCTCTCGTGTTCATCATGAACATCGAGTAAACTCTATCCTAATCTCTCACTCTTTTCTCTATTTCTCTCTTAATCTCGCATCATCTACTCTTATTCTCTCAAAATCTCAATATGGAGACAGATTCTTCAATATCTTGGTTGGAATCCGGTTGATAAGGTAGCATGCAGTCTGAACTACATCACTCCAAAACCGCCTAGGGACATTAGCATGGTACATCATGGATCTAGCAACCTCCATCAGATGCCTATTCTTCCTCTCAGCAACTCCATTCTGCTGTGGTGTGTAAGGACAACTCGTCTGATGCACTATCCCATGCTTGGCCAAGTGATTCTTGAAGGCATGACTAGTGTATTGTCCACCATTGTCTGACCTTAGTACCTTCACTGTAGCATTGTAATGATTAGTAACATATGCTTGGAAGTTTACAAAAGCATCTAACACTCTATCCTTAGATGCAAGCAATGTGATCCAAGTATACTTAGACTTCTCATCAATAAAAGTCACAAAATACTTCTGATCATCCCTAGACACACATGGAGATGTCCACACATCAGAGTGTATTAGATCAAAGCAGTTCTCATATATAGTCTCTGATGTTGGAAACACAGTCCTACAATGCTTTCCTAGGATGCAAGCTTCACACTCCAAATGATTGAATGATAAAGTTGGTAAGATCAGTTCAATTGCACGAGTATGAGGGTGACCCAACCTAGCATGTCAAGTAATGCTATCAATACTATCAGTAGCACTACTTACACAAATAGAGCCAAAGGGTTTAGAGAGCTTAGTCGTTTGGAGATGGTAGAGCTCATTGCTGCTGTCTCCTCGGCCAATGACTTGTCTAGACGCGAAGTCTTGAAACTCAACTTCATTTGGCCTGAATACAACTTGGCAATTGAGATCCACAGTTGCTTTCTTCACAGATATCAGATTGGATGTGAACCGAGGTAGGTAGAAGGCAGCTAAATCCTTCTCAAACAACTTCAGATTGCTTATCCCCTCTATTGGAATCTGATCACCATTAGCTATCCTGACATTCCCTGTGGTGGCTTTAATATCACTCATCAAACTCCTATCACTGATCATGTGATGAGTTTCTCTAGAATCCACTATAATAGGCTTAGTAGCCTCTCCACCAACACTAGAGTGTCTCCTTTGCTTCCTGGTTGTAACCAGAGCTTGGATATGCTCCATAAATGTCTCCCAGTCCTTCCTCGTAATAGGACCATCAGCTCTTGATATCTCTGGTTCATTGGGTCCCAAAATTTCTCCTACTGACTCTCCCATGTAAGCTGAATAGGAGCATACTCCTCTGACCATATGCTGTGTCACTTCCTTGATCAGTATCCTTAGATGCTTTTCCAGTCTGGAAGGATGTATGTTTGTCTTCCCATACTTTCCCTTAGCTCTCTTGACCATGGAATTCTTCCTAAGTCTTCCTTTCTTGCGTCTCATACCACTCCTCTCACAATCTGGTTGCTTGTTCGATTTAGGACCACTTTGTTCTCTTTGAACCAAAGTACCTACACCCTCCGCATCAACCAGCTCTGACCACAAGTATCTGAGCTTCCTTATCAGCTGATTGAACTCGTCCTTTCTCTGCTCTAAGCCTCTGATAACCTTCTCAGCTACACAGACCCTCATCAGATTGAACTTGTTCCCAAAAACTGCTTCAAGTCTCTCTCGTATCTCCTTTGCGGTTTGACATTGCTTATACACCTCTACAAACGATTTTGAGAGAGATCTATGGATGATCTCAAGTGTTTTTATGTCTTCTCTGACCCACTTGTCTTCATCCTTCAGGTCATCTATCTGACCTTCCCCAGTAGTCATATCCTCAAAAGCTTCCACCTTTACATGACTACTCCACAAACCATGGCTTTTCAAAGCTGTTTCAACAGATCCAGGCACCTCCTCATAGGCTATCCCTTCTCGCAACACCTCAGTCACAGATCTAAGATTCACTTTCACTCTGTGGTCGTTGTTTTCCATTAGAACCTTTCACCCAAAACTGAAAAAATGAAGAACAAAAACCCAGAAACACCAAGAACACGAAGAACCTAGATTTCGCAAATACACACTCACCCCTTTGAGGAACCTGGCTCTGATACCATATTCACTTTTGATTTAGTGAGTGTAAAGGTACGAGTTTAAGAAAGAAAAGGATTGATTGTATGAGAGTTAAGAGATTAGAGAGAATAGAGAGAGTAACGAGAGAGAGACTTAAACTCGGTTGATTGATAAAAATGAGAGAGTTACAACATATATAGACTCAGATACAAGGGTTTCCATGGAGGAATCAAAAGATGCTTTGGTATCTTCTTTTCTGGCGACAGAAACTCCTTTAGCTCTTTTCTTGCTAGCCACAAAACCTCCTTTTATTTTCCAGCTGTGCCAGCCTGTCCAAGACTCTCTCCTTATCCTTTCCAACGTCTATAGCAAGAGGAGAAGAGTAAAGGTAACTTCTTCTTGACAGAAAAGTTACCCGGGTAACTTTGGTAGGTTTTGGTCGAGGTTTGATTGACCCGGAATGGTACAGCCTGTACGGCCTGTACGGCCTGTACGGACTGGTCGATCCAAACTCTCCCAAAACTTTCCCAAACTCCCTTCTTGGTGCGCCCCTAGGATGCTCTTTGGTTGATTAGGAGGATAGATCCTTGCAAGAACGAATCAGGGACTCAAGTTCTTCAAGGTTTGTGGATTGAATGGTGACACAAGAGGGATGAGAGGACTCTTGATACTCCTAGATGATTAGCTAGGATATGACACACTAAGTAAACACCCTTAAAGCTCCGGATACAACACACCAGAGAAACACTCGACACACTTTCTAGAGAGAGAGAGAGCCATCAAGAGAGAAAAGAACTCGATGATATTAGATTGCTTGAGTACAATATGGTTAGGGAAAACCCTTAAATAAAAGAAACCAGAGAACATGCTCTCTACAGTTTCGAAAATAATAAAATGGAAACTATAGTTTAAACATAACATAAGCTTAAAATTAAATAACTTCTGCTAGTCTTGGGCCGAGATAGGGCCTAGGTGATTTGTAAGATAAGTCGTCGCCTCGTTAAAAACCTTCGTCCGAAAAACCTCGTGGGACAAAACCAAAAGCAAGGAAAAGAGCACACACCAAATGTCTTGCCTAAACACTAACTCAGCTTGATGTAGAGATGGCTTGAATGGTGTTCAAGATATCTCGGATCAAACTTTGTCCAAGACTTTCTTCTTGTTGTGGATGTGAAGTGAGTAATCCTACAACAGTCTCCTTAAGTTTCTTGACCCCCTGGAACGGGTCATGGGACCTTCTGGAATGGTCAGAGCATCATCACCAGGCTGCTGGTGCATTGTGGCATCATGTGACTCATCTAAACTCTCCTTGCTCTCCTTAGTGATCCGGTCCATGATCACATCATCCCCTCCCTCTTGAAAAGGATTTGTCCTCAAATCTGGTTCATCAACAGCAAAAGGAGCCAAGTCAGTGACATTGAAGCTATTTGATACATCATACTTACCTTGGAGATCAAGTTTATAGGCATTGTGAATGATCTCGAAGGGTCCATCAACTCTTGGCATTAGCTTGGACTTCCTCTGGTTGGGAAACCTATCCTTCCTCAGGTGATGCCAAACTTGGTCACCGACTTCAAAGACCCTCACACGCCTTCCCTTGTTGGAGCTTGGTTTTCTGCTCAATGTTTTGTCTAGCCTTCTTATGTATTTGTTGGACCAGCTCAGCTTTCTTCTTACCATCCAAACTAACCCTTTCACACTCAGGTAAAGGCATTAGATCCAAAGGAGAGGTGGGATTGAAGCCATAAACAATTTTAAAAGGAGAATCCTTAGAAGCAGAATGCATGGCATGATTGTATGCAAATTCACAATGTGGTAAGTAGTCTTCCCAAGTTCTCAAGTTCTTTTTGATGAATGCACGCAGGAGCGTTCCTAAAGTTCTATTAACTACTTCAGTTTGTCCATCAGTTTGTGGATGACATGTAGTAGAAAACAACAGCTTAGTGTCTAACTTAGACCAAAGAGTCTTCCAAAAGTAACTAAGAAACTTAGTATCTCTATCAGAAACTATAGTCCTAGGCATCCCATGTAAACGAACAACCTCTTTAAAGAACAAGTTAGCAATATGCAATGCATCATCAGTCTTATGACATGCTATGAAATGTGCCATCTTAGAGAACCTATCAACAACTACAAATATGGAGTCCTTTCCGGTTCTAGTCCTAGGCAACCCAACAATAAAGTCCATGGAAATGTCATTCCAAGGATGGTGTGGAATTGGCAAAGGAGTATACAAACCCTGGGATTGGACTTGGGACTTAGCATGCTTGCAAGTAGCACACCTCCCCCAGATTCTCTCCACATCTCTCTTCATGTGCGGCCAATAGAAGTGATCCTGCAAAACTTTAAGGGTCTTGGCAATCCCAAAGTGTCCCATTAGACTGCCCCCATGGGATTCCCTAACAAAGAGATCTCGCAAAGAACAATTAGGCACACACAATCTGTTATCATAAAACAAGAACCCTTCTTTTCTAAAGTAGTGTCCTGCAGCAAACTTCTCACAAGATGCATAGGCTTCCTTGAAATCAAGGTCAGTTTCATACATATCTTTAATCTGCTCAAACCCAAGTAACTTAGCATCTAGAGTGGTTAAGAGAACATACCTCCGAGATAGTGCATCAGCAACTATGTTCTCCTTACCTTGTTTATACTTGATCACGTATGGGAAGGTCTCAATGAACTCAACCCATCTTGTGTGTCTCTTACTAAGCTTACTCTTCCCTTTTAGATACTTTAGGGACTCATGATCAGTGTGGATGACAAACTCCTTGGGCCACAAGTAATGCTGCCATGTTTGCAAGGCCCTCACCAAGGCATAGAGTTCCTTGTCATAGGTTGCATAGTTTAGAGTGGCTCCTCCAAGCTTCTCACTAAATTAGGCAATGGGTTTCCTATCATGCATCAACACAGCACCAATTCCAATTCTTGAGGCATCACATTCTATTTCAAAAGTTTTTGTAAAGTCAGGAAGCATAAGGAGAGGTGATTGAGTAAGCTTCTCTTTTAGGCATTGGAAAGCTTTCTCTTGTGCTTCTCCCCACTTGAATCCGACATCCTTCTTTATCACTTCAGTTAAGGGAGCTGCAATGGTGCTAAAGTCTCTCACAAAACGCCTATAGAACCCGGCAAGCCCATGGAAACTTCTCACTTATCCTACTGTGGTTGGGCTCGGCCAGTCCTTGATGGCTTTGATCTTCTCCTCGTCCACTTTAACTCCATCTGCACTCACAACAAAGCCTAGGAAAACCAAGTTATCCGTGCAAAAAGTGCACTTCTTCAAGATTGGCAAAGAGTTTCTCATTTCTCAAAACATTTAGGACAACCCTAAGATTTTCTATATGCTCTTCTAAAGTCTTGCTATATACTAAGATGTCATCAAAGTACACAACAACAGAAATGCCTATGAATGATCTAAGAACATGATTCATTAACCTCATGAATGTACTAGGTGCATTTGTCAATCCAAATGGCATAAATAACCACTCATATAATCCATGCTTAGTCTTAAATGCAGTTTTCCATTCATCTCCTTCTTTCATCCTAATCTGATGATAACCACTTTTCAAATCTATCTTAGAAAAGATGTAAGAACCATGCAATTCATCAAGCATATCATCTAATCTAGGAATAGGGTGGTGATACTTCACTGTGATGTTGTTTATTGATCTACAATCAACACACATACGCCAAGAACCATCCTTCTTAGGCACTAGGAGCACTGGTACAACACATGGGCTCAAACTCTCTCGGATATAGACCTTCTCCATGAGTTCCTCTACTTGTCTTTGCAATTCCTTGGTCTCAACCAGATTGGTTCTGTATGCTGGTCGGTTTGGAAGTGTAGATCCTGGAACAAAGTCTATCTGGTGCTCAATCCTAGGCATAGGAGGTAACCCAATGGGATTGTCCTCTGGGAATACATCTTGGAACTCCTGCAAAAGAGAAACCATTTCACTCGGATACACCGGTGTAGAATCTGTTAAGTTCAAAAGAGTTTCTTTAAACACAAGTAAGATAGCTGATTGTTTAGATTAAAGAGTTCTTTTGACATCACCCATGTTTGCATAGAAGTTGGGCTGCTTAGTTCTAGCCGGTTTGAGATCAATCTCCTTCTTCTTTTGGAGTTGAATCTGATCATGCTGAACTTCCTTAGGTGTCAAGGGAACCAAGACAGTCTTGCGACCCTTGAACTCAAAGGAGTGCTTGTTGGTGAAGCCATCATGGATAACTCGGCGATCAGATTGCCAAGGTCTCCCAAGAAGTATGTGACTAGCTTCCATAGGTAGAACATCACACAAGACTTCATCTTCATATCTTCCTATGGCTAAAGGAATGAGAACTTGATTTGAAACCTTCATGGTGCCCTCTTCATTCAACCATTGTAGCCGGTAAGGTTTTGGATTTTTCTGAACCTTCAAACCCAACTTCTTGACCATTGTCTCACTAGCAGCATTCACACAACTGCCTTCATCAACTATTAGGCTGCATACTTTCCCTTGGACCAAGCACCGGTTATAGAATAGGTTCTTACGTTGCTCTAGCTCCTCAGTCTTGGTTTGCAAGCTTAGAAGCCTTCTAGCTACTAAAAGCTTATCTTGGACTGGTCCTTCCCCATGCTCTTCTTCAGTTTCCTCTTGGTCAGACTCGGTGTTGTCATCTTCTGAGGCATACTCACCATCTTCTAGTAGGATCATGACTCTCTTGTTGGTACATTCATTGGCATAATCACCTCGTCCTTGGCACTTGAAACACTTGACATCACGATCTCTGGAACTAGAAGCCTCAGCCTTGCCATTGCCCTTGTCAAGAGCACTGCTTGGTTTGGTTTCTTCCCTCGGATAGGGCTTGTTGTCTTTCTGATATGGTTTAGACTCCTTAGGATATGTGGACTTCTCTTACTTGGTGTTGTGTAACCGGTTGGATCCATAGTTTGCTCGTGAATGTCCCTTCCTCTTGAGCTGTTGTTCCACAAGAATAGCCTTGTGTAACATCTCTTCTAACTCCACATAATGTTGCATCTCAACATTGTCTTTGAAAGATTGAGTAGAAACAGAGAATAAATGGATAGAATAGAGTTTGAAAGAGACTAGAAGAGATTTGGAGACTAAAAGA
>CAJHQP010009245.1:0-23228 GCA_905132765.1 Moricandia arvensis
CCATTTTTTATCACAAAATAATCAAAATAAATTTTATTAAATTTTGTAAATATACAATTATATTTTTTAGATTAACTAATTAGATTTAGGGTTTTCAGTTATAGGGTAGAGTTTTGGAAGTGATGTTTAAAATTAAAAAATGTTAAAATTGGAAAAAAAAATCTATATCGGTCATTTTGCTTTCTTAAAAGCTATTTTTGTAAAAAAAACTTTAAAAGTCTATTTTAAAAAAAATTATTCTTCAGTAATTTAAAAAACTATTTTTCTTAGAAATAAAGTTTTGTATTCTTTCATTTTTATGTTTAAATTTTAGACGTTTTTATAAAAACATTATAAAATGATATATTTATCAGATTGTCTTTACATCACTGAAAAAAATTCAAAAATTTGAGATCCATTTTTAGTTAGTTTATTACATAAATTATAAAAAAATTAGGATGTTAAAAAGAACAACATGCATTTTTCTTCTATTAATTAATTTTAAATTTTAATATATTTATATATAATTTGATGAATTCATGTATATTATTAATAATTCAGATATTACTTACATATATGTTTACATTTAGATAGTTACTTTTATATCACTTAATATATGTTAGACAATGAAAGATCAAATTTTAATGTTTATTCGTTCTTACATATATTAGCATATGTATGTCTTTTTATCTTGTGTTAATTGATTTTCATATTTTCGGACCGTCTCTTATATCTATATCTACAAAAAAGAATTCAAAAAATCAATATGTTAAGAAAAAAAATAAAATTGGACAAAAGAATTTATGATAAACATTAGAGAAATGATTGTAAATTTTATGACAAACATAATGCATGCAGAACATAACACATACATTAAAATATTTCTATAGTAATATTATTTTTAAATTTCAATGTATATTTTAGTTATATTAATTTTTTATATAATATTTAAATTTTAATTTTATTTATTAAAATAATTATTTTATAAGAATTTCTATTTTTATTTTTAAGTATTAACTTTTTTGTCGTCGAGTATTAACTTTCATATTTATTTTTACCATTCTGTGAAATATAGAAATTCAATAAATTAGTTTTGACTAGTGAAATTTGTATATGTTTTATACTCACTCCGTTTTTATTTAATAATTGACGTTTTAGGGAAAAATTTTGTTTCCAAATTATTTGACGTTTTCAATTTTCTATATAAAATTTATTAGTAATTAATATTAGATGACCAATGATATAATAGCTTTTATTTTATTATTAGTTGAATTGTGGTTAGGTAAACAATTAATGATGTTTTTGTTTAGAAAATGATAAAAAAATAAATATTTTTTAATCTACGTGAATAATCTTAAAACGTCAAATATAAAAAAACGGACGCGAATATTCTATCTGATCTGCACTATTTAGTTAATCTGTATCTTTTTAATCTCAGCCTTGTTCGAAAGCTGTGGGCGTCTTCTCTTTTTTGAAAAAAAAAATATTCAATCATCTTTGTCTATTTCTATTAGTTAATCTGTATTTTTTTAATCTCAGCCTTGTTCGAAAGCTGTGGGCGTCTTCTCTTTTTTGAAAAAAAAAGATATTCAATCATCTTTGTCTTTTTCTACGAAATAGCGTGCACTGTATAGTTTCTTTCCACTTTGTTTTTTGACTAGTGATGAATAGACATATTGTTGTCGCCTTATTATATATTTGTTGTTATTTAAGGTAGCTTTCGTTATAATTTGTGACCCTGTACAAAAAATAGTAGAAGATTTAGAGCATTTATTAAAATCTACTTTTCGTTTAATCAAAGAGTAAAAATTGTGTCTTACTTCTATTTGTCGACAAAAGAATCTTCTATTATCTATTTATTTATTTTCCAAGAAGAGTATTATTTTAATTATATTAGAGAAATTATATTTTCCTCTATCTAAAGCTTATATTCTACTTTAAAAATATTTTAGTACTTAAAATTTAAATTATGATTAGGAATATATATTTTTCGTTATAATTTTCTTTTTAGTATTCATGTGTTTTACATAAGACTTTGTCTTGTAATATTAGATTGAACTTGATTAAATATATAATACATTCTTTTAATATATCATAATTTTACGAAATTCTAACAAACAATAGATCGTGGAAATATTAAAAGAAATATATTGCAGATGCTTTTACAAAACTTGATCTTATGTAAATGTTTGCCGTTTTGTTTAACTTTGATAAGATGTTTGTAGTTTAACATTGATAATATGTAAAAATGTGTTTATGTTCGTTTCGAGTTTATTGTGCAAGCGATTGCACTGCGATCTACGACTAATTTTTTTTTTTTTGGTTTGGGTGTCGCAGCCACAAGTTGTAAGTTGCAATTTTTTTATTTTAGTCGTTAATGTTTTAGTGGCACGAACAACGATTTGCAAGAAGTGACTGGTTGTAAATCACAGGTTGCAGACCAGATGATTGTGGTCGAGTGGTAAGGAGACGGGACTAGGACGCCAACACGTTTCCGGTTCGATCCACCTGCTGCGCGAAACTAAGTCACAATTATCCTGGTCACCTTACACGGATATGGGCCCATGCTTTAGAGCCCATTTGAATACCCGGAGAGAGGGTCTATCCGTGGGCTGTACCTCCCCTTGGGGATTATTCTGAGTCTCTCCATGGGCCTGGGATACCCCCAGGTTAATCAAAAATAAAAAATAAAAATAAAAAAAATCACAGTTTGCAGATGCAAATGAACATAGTCAATATGTACTATGGCTAGTGATGAGCATGTTGTTGCCTCTATTCCGTTTAACCTTTCTTCAAGCTTTTCTAAGCAACGAAATTTAGTTTTATTATAGAGTTATTTTGATTCTTTTAATATTTCCTCGTATGCATACTGGGGACCCACCATAGAGAGCTGCGAAAATACTAATAGACAAAGTAAACAGAAAACATGATTACATGCACAAGCACGAGGAACAAATTTCCTTATCCTATACATATTTTTTGTCACCTTTATTAAAAGGTTTAAACCCCAACAATTAAACATTCTGAAAACTAAGAGCATTTCCAATTCATTGTTATTTTCACCTGTATAATAGTATTTAGAGGTTAAATTGTTTCAATTTACCTCTATTTTTTTCTATAATAGAGATCTCTACTTTTTTCCTCTATTTATAAAGGTAGAAATAGCATTCGGCTACTTTTTACTCTATATTTAAAGATTGTTATTTTATATAAATACATTGGAGTATATCTCACCTCTATTATAGAATTCTTCTATTTTAGAAGTGAAATAACAAAATACACTGGAGATAGTCTAATGTCATGTTTGGTTTGATAAATTCACCAACTAACAATTCTATGATCCACAAACCAAGTATATCGGCCCTAAGCTTGCAATATATTTATTTGGTCTATGAGTTCTGGACTCTAAAGATAAAGTATAGTGGATATTGATGAGTATAGATAGATAAATTAAGAAGGAATAACTCTTCGGGTTAGAAAACCGTATGTCTTTTTGAATTTAGAGTTAGAGATATTAATTTGGGCAATATAATCCATTCTACAACACACAAGATTCTAGACTTTTGGAACGGATTGCAAAGACATTATAGCGATGATCGAAGAACCCAAGCATGGCCGAATTTTTCGACAGAGTTAGGTGAAGTTGCGGTGCTACAAGATGATTTCAAGATTTCAAGATTTTCCACATACCAAAGAGCTCAATTGGGGTGCAGATGGTTTGGCTATGATAGCTCGTTTCTTTATTACAGTTGCTTAATGTTGGTTGTTCTATTCCGGTTTAGATCCTCAAGCATCTCAAATCTGAGTAGTATAATAACTTTTTGTTATAAAAAAATATCCAACAAACATACAAAGAAAAAATCTATGAAACTTAGCCAAACATAAAGGAGAAAAAACTAACAATAATACAAGAGAGACTCAACAAAGCTCATCCAATGACAGAAACCAAGAGAGGACACAACGATATCCAACTTTAAACACACGTGTACAGCCGCCATGCGAAGAGAATTCACACGTCGTCGAGAGATCAGTTTACCACTTTTTACACCGACTAGAAGCTCATCACCGATAAGTCTAGACGGCAGCCACCAGAAACACTAGAAAAAGGAGTATGGAATTCACCCGACCAATTGACAACACAATCAGAAAATTAGAGCGGACAAAACCCAACATACCATCACTTCATAGAAGAAAAGGATTCAACTGCATGCATCTATCAAAAATATCAGATACTCCAAATCCATAACAAATCATCTTTAATGATACAAATAAGAAAGTAGATGAACCGCCCTAATAAAAGAGAAGGTAAGAATTATCCATTTTGAAGGATCAAAACTCGACTGAAATAAGTAAATGAATAAAGATGCAAAGATTGGAGAAGAACATAAGGAAAGAAACAAAAAATGAAAAACGAGAAAGTCGAAGAAACTGGAGAGAAGCCGGCCGTCAACACCAGATGAGAAAGTGTGATGCCAGAGCCAAAAGTTGGCTAAGCGCGTTATGGGAGCTATCGTTTGTAAGAGTCCAAGCCCGATCATACGAGATCTATAACTCCAAACAATTCTGATGGTTTAACGTTAAAACACTTTCTCTCTTTCTCTCTCTCTCTCTCTCATAAATGAAAGAGAGAAGATATATATTTTTGTGCATTCTTATCTAAAGTGTATTTTTTTTTTATTAAAAATTTGTTAAGATCTATACGTATAAAAAATACACATTTTTATAGAACATATCAAAGAGACTCCTTTATTATCTCTATAAATATGACCAGTATAAGTATTAAAAATTATGTATTACATAATTCATTATTTAAACTTATGAAAAATGTTCTTATAATTGGGTTGTGATTATTACTACTTAACAAGTGTTTTAATCTAAGGAAATTTGTTTTTTTGTAATATCCCTATTTCAAATATTTATTAATGGATTTCTTTTTTTTTTGATAAAAATATAAGAACTTATAACTTACAATAAAGTTTAAGATGGAAACATTTACATCTTAAATTTAAATGCAATTTTAAAATGAACTAAAAATTTCTTATAGATTTTTCATGTATGTCTAAAATTTTTCATCTAAGAGTTATCTCACTTTTTCATTTCTTATTTTTATTATAAGACACTTAACCAAAAAAATTCTGGTGAAAACTTGTATAATTATAAAATATAGCTAATTTATAATAGTTAAATTTGAAACCAGCTGATAAAAAAAATCAAGCCAAAACATTAATTACAAGTTCGTAACGAATGTTCTGCTCTGAGTACAATGAGGACGAGTTTTACTACTATACTTTATTTTATCACCTAATTTATTAAGAAGACAAAACAAAGTATAAAAAAGAAGAAAACGTTTAAAGAACAAGGTCCGAAAAACATACAACAAGGTCAAACTATAAAGTCTAAACAACAAAAACCCTCAAAAAAGAAAAAGATCTTATAGAGACGACACATAGTCACTTGTCAGACGCTAACGGTAGATGACCGCGTGGCAAAAGAGCAGACACATCCTTTGATTTACCCGACTTCAAATTTGTGACTGAAAATTCTAACTAGAGATCCACCGGAACAAGATAATGAAGATTAAAATTTGGAAAATCCTAAATCCTCAAAACCAAAATTCTTTTGTTTTAAGGGGAAAGCATGTTATGTCCAAGGCCCATTAGAGTTAAGCCTAGGATTTTTTTTACTTTTCTTATAAATAGAAATCTTTTCTCTCCCTTTTCTCCCATTCTGAAAACCATAACGAAACCATGCAGAGTTTTAGAGAGATCTGAAAACCCTAGCCTTCGAGATTCTTTTTTCTTCTCTCTCTTTCACTCTCTCGGCCACTCTTACTCCCTTCACTCACGTCGTTTCTCTCTCCTCACTACTGCGAAGAAGTCGCCGCTCATCCCAAGACACCACCAAGATGTGCGCTTGGTCCTTGTTATTGTTCGTTGTGCTTCGTTCCTTATTTCTAGATCAGTCTCCAGATTTACAATCTAGGTGAGGTGGTTTCGAGACCGCTTTATTCTCTTAGTCTTTTATATTTTTTGATGCTGAATTAGGTTTTGGTTAATCTTGTTTTCTGTTAGGTTGACATATCATAATGGTTGTTGGATGCATATCTCATACTGCTTAAGAACACCCATACTATTAAAGGATTTAATGGACTAATTGTGTTGATGCAATATATTAATTGTTATATTAATGATTGTTGTAATTGTTGTTTATTGAATTGCGTGTGAGAGGGGGGGGGACAGAGGTTTACGAGCGGTTGGCAAAGGGGGACAATAGTGGAAAGTAGGATTCTAATGATTTGTAATGTGTTTATGCGTGTTTCATGATAAGTTTTCGTAAATATAATATTGTAATCTTATTTCATTGCTTGCGGCAAGGAAGTCCTCGTTCTGCACTGAGTTATATATTTTCTTATGCGGAGAGACTACTTTAGAAGCTATCTCACTGAAAATTCTATTTGCTCACCCCTCCCTTTATATTACATTGTGTGCATGACTGTAAGAAGAAGGGATGAATATTAGGGATGAATATGGTTGGGTTGGTCGACTTAAACATAAGGGAATATGTATGGATATCATGGAACCGATGGCGGCACACAATGGGTTTTCTTATGGCGTATACATGTATCTATAAACCCACACTCCCGAGCTTGAGAGAGGAAGCAGGTGTTATAATTTGATATGAAAGCCCGAGTTAAGATCCCTTAGTACTAACATGAGGGATCAGTTTTCACCTTTGCGAAATTCTTATTTCAGTTTTGCAAAAACTTCTGAAATGTTTTGTAAACCACCAGCTATAGAACATGTGTATGCTTCTATGTATGGTTCTGATTGGATATGTTTAGTTGTATAATGTCTTCTTTAGCAGAGTCAACCTTGGAGATGATTGTATGCACCATGGACCGAAGGAAACTCGTGAGTATGCAAGTAAACTTATTTACGACAGAAATGGCAATGTGAAACCATTCACTTACCCTTCTGAGGAAGCAGTAACGCACAAATTTTTGCTACCCCATTCCTAGAGATGCTCAGAACGGGTACATCAATTGTTACACCATCACCCGAAGCAGAGGTGACACCGGACAAGAGGAGACATGGCAGCCAAGGAAGCTGAATTTTGATCCTTTTTTTTGGTGTGAGAAGCCGTCGTCTGTTGAAGAGCCGCTAAGGAGGAGGCGGTGTAGTCTGTAGAAGACACTCATTATGGATGGGTAACCCCAAAAGAAACTCTGACCATGCTAGTTTGGAACCTTAGTTCAGATTCTACATAGATCCCACACTGTCTAGGACCACACTGAGGAATTTCTGGATAATGACAAGAGGTGCAAGCTGAAGACTAGGAAGGAGTGGTGCCAATTTTACAAAGAGGAACTCCATTGGGAATTCAGGTAAATTGATTTGTATCTTGGAATCCTTGGAATATTCTTTGGTGAGGCGAATGGCAGGTCAAATAATGACATCTAAGAAATTGATCGCAAGATGAGCTGGAGCGTCTAGCTAAAGTTGCATGTGCTACCTGTTAGAATAGATGATATTTGAGGTGCGGATGATGAGGTTGAGGTGTTTGGTTGAGTGAAAACATATAATGAGTAGTAAAGATTAAGTGCAACCGAGAATTAAAGTATTTGAGAATATATATATATATATATATATTAAAATATTTCACTTGGGTAAAATTTGTTTTAAGAGATGCTTTAAATAGCCAAATGACAATATTGAACAAATACTAAACAAGGGAAATACTAAAAAACTAATATTGTATAGAAATAATGCGTCTAGATGTGGAGAAAGTGATTAAATGAGGAAGACACAATCTACTTGGGGTGATAGTGACATGTCATCCCTTCTTCTTATGCACCACATGTAATCTTCTTTGTTTCATTTTAAACCAACTCTTTTCATTTGAATTCAAACTAAGTTGCCTTATGTTTATAGAGATTAATAATTGTCACAAGGTCCTCCCCGACTCATTTTCTTGCCATACAAGCCACATTAGGTCAAGATTTATATAGATAACCTTCATCTTTCCTTGCAAGCCAAGTCTGGTTGATCTTGACTGTATCTTTAACAAGCTTGATTCTTCTCTTTATTTGTTCCTTCCAACACTACTGGTCATGGATCTGAGTTGGAACGCTCTTCTCCATTTCATAGTGGTTAGCTAAGATTATGAGTTCATTTTGTAGGAGTAGACACATGCTTTTCTTATTTTTCATTGTTGGATTTTTGTATTATTTCCTATTCTGAGGCTTTCTGCTGATTGAGTGGTTGCCTCGAGCTTTTACTAAAATTGTTGTAGTCCTACTCCTCATTTCATTTGTTAAATCAATTTTTTGTTGTAGAAATGTTCCTTGAAAAGTTTCTTTTTTGTTTGAGTTCTATTATGGATATTGTTTGTGCCTTATGTTCTTTCTGGTTTTGGATGCTATGACTTCAAGTCTGAGGATTGGAGTTTGAGAAGAATTTTGATTGGGGGAGGGGAGGGGGGAGAGAATTATAACATCCCAAAACTTAAGCTAAAATTTCCTTTGTTTTAAGAGAAATCACGTTAAGTTTAAGGCATGTTAGGATTAAGCCTATGGTTTCGTTTCCTTTTGTCATAAATAAAAGTTTCTCCTTTTCTTTTCTTCCATTTGAAAAACCAAAATGAAGCCTTGCATAATTCTAGAAAAATCTGAAAATACTAGCTATCGAAGCTCTCTCTCTCGCATCATGTTGAATTAGGTTTTGGTTAGTTTGGCTGTAGTTAGGTTGATATATCATAATGGTTTTTAGGTTGTTAAATGTATATCACATACTGCAAAAGAACACACCTACTCTTAAATGACTTAGTAGACTAATTGTATTAGTACGAGGGATGGATTGTTATATTGGTTGATGTTTCTTGGTGATTGTTGTTTATGAATTATGTGTTGAACGATTAGGTTATTAGATGCGCGGAATTAAATTACGTGATAATATCGTATTTAAATTAAAGTTTAGTTTTACAAAAAAAAAATAAGTTTTGTTTATGTATTTATCTAATTTATTTTTGAGATTTGTATTTGTATTTGTGTACAGTTTCTTGATGTTATTTTTAGATGGTTATAGTTTTTGAACTTTAACATAAGTATGTTTGTAATATAAATAGTATTTAATATTTATAGAATCGTTTTTAATATTAAATCATATTTATTTTTGTTATTAAATATATGGACTTATATATTATTATAGTTTGCAGGGGATATCAAAGTTGTTGGTTAATTGTTATTTTCGGATGAGATGAATATTTAATCAGATTTGTTTGCTTTGGATTTTATTTATAATCAGTATTTTGAGAATCAGTGAACCGATTCGACTTGGTAGACCACAAAACCTGCTTATTACTTTCTTGAGGATCTCACAATTTTCTTGGTCTTTTGTGTTTTTTTCCTTACCATACAGTATCATCTATATTGTTTTTCTTTGATCAATTTGCTTAGTATTAACACTTTGTTCTTATTAACAACCGTAGATGTAAGGAAGAAACAAAAAAAATATTATCTTACAGAAACTTAGAATTTGAGAATATGAAAGGGTGATAGACAGCCGGTTTAGAGAAGATGGTGTAGAAAAATGATTATATTTCTAGGCGTTAAACGTGCTTTCCCTAAATAATAAATACATACTACAATAATCTATATTTACTATATATGTCTCATAACATGTGCTATATAATATATATATAAGATTTATTGCTATACGTATATTACACTAAATGTCAATATCTATCTTATTAAAGTAGAAGTACTTTAGGATTTTGTTTGGAAACATGGATAATGAGGATTGTTTGGATACATTGATAGCAGTATTAAAAATAATTTCTTTTATTTACAAACTTAGCCTTTACATTTACAATAAATCTATCTTATTAAAACTGTAGTACCCATAAAACTTCACCCTTATTTTTTCTTCTTATTTACCATTTTGTGCCATTGAATAATTTAAAAGAAATTTTATTTACGGGCTGACTTAATAATTTTTTTATCTAACCGAATAAATTCAAAAACAAGCATAATATTAACAAGATAGATCCAAAAATCTAGCCCTTACGTTAACAATATTTTTTATTTCCAAATTACAACCCACAAAATAAAAGAAAATTCATCAATCAATTGAAACTAAAATCAAGAGGTTTTCATATATGAACAAAACGTAATAAATTGCTAAAATTGAGATATTCACTTATTCTTATATTTTAAATCATATATTTTCTGTGTTAGACAACCATATTAATTTGTTAGTTATACATTTTTTCTTATTTCAACAAAAATCTAAAATAAAAAAATAGTATTTATATGAAATAATTGAATATTACATAAATTTTATTTTCTAATAGATCAAACAATAATAAAATATGAACAATTTCAAACATATAAAACCAAACACAATTATATATGTTATATATTAAAATTTACTATAACACTCATGCGGGTGTTAGTCATGGTCATCTAAGTACCCATCGACTACAATTCGGTCTTTCTGAATGTTGGGGTTCAAAATGGTTTTACATGAATATAGGGACTGCGTCGAGTATGATCATTCAAGGTCCAGGTAAGTTTGTAGGAACCTAAAAATATTTTAAAACTGTTGGTTTACAAATATTATTAAATAATTTTAAAAATAAAAATAAAAATCAAAACCTGCGCTTTGTAAGCGCGGGTCAAAATCTAGTTTAATTATTAATTGTGAATCCGGTTGAACCGGTTGGATTGGATTGACCCGTGATCTAAAAGTTTTCCCTGTTGATTTTTCAATCCAGTTTTAAAATATTGTTTATAATAGTACATCCATATGCCTTGCTCATAGACATAAAAATACATTTTATGGAATTTTACAATGTATGGAAATATTTCAATATTTAGAAATTGTTCTCCAAATATATTTTTGAATTTATAATTATATGATTACAAATCTGAAATGTAGATTAAAAATATGTATTTGAAAACATATATTGAGAAAAAAAAAACAATTTTGAACATTAGAATTATTCATATAGTTAATAGTGATTTTTGAATAGTTAATTATATTTTAGAATCTCTGGAGCATATTTTGAATTTACTTAAAAAAATTGTTTTGGTTAAAATTATAAACATATATATATATATATATGATGTATTGAAAACTTTGGACTATAGTCCAAAAGCTCAACACTTTTGAACTGAAAAATATTAATAAAAACCTGCAAAAAGACATAGTTATAATAGCTTTGTTTCGATAATTTTCATTTAAAAATATTTTTAAAAGTTTTTAGAAAGATTATGGTGTATATTGTTTTGCCTAGTTATGGTTATATAAATGTTACTTAAGTCACGTGAACAGATATAAAATGAAGAGTGACAAATGGGTTTGATTTAATATATGTAGTAAACATGGAAAAAATGGTTGTGCCTATCTAACAACATTTATTAATATGAAATAGTAAATTTTGGAAATAAATAATTGAATATAATATTTATCAATTGGTTAAAAAAGAATAATAATCGTGTTTTAATAGAATAGATAGCTGATAAAAAAGAAATAATTATAACATTGCACAAAAAAAAACAAATAACATTTGGCGCCAAAAGCTTAATGGTCGTGTCACGTGATGTAAGTTTGCTCGATGACCACCAGACAAATCTAATATGTTTTCCGAAATCTTGGGGCCCCACTCTCAGATGTGCTGACTTTTTCTTTTATTTTGTCTTATTTCTTTTATATTTTAAAAACCTAATTCATTTTTTCCCATTCTATAAATCTCCACAGATTCATTCATCACTCCTCAACTAAACACTTCACAGTTTTCAGTTTCTATACGAAGGACACGTGGCGAGGAGAAGGATGAAAGAAAGTAGCCGAAAGCAAGGAGCGGCGTCGCCATGCGCGGCCTGCAAGCTTTTACGGCGGCGGTTGCGCTCAAGATTGCGTGTTTTCGCCTTATTTTCCGGCGGATGAGCCTCAGAAATTCGCTAATGTTCATAGAGTATTCGGAGCTAGCAACGTCAACAAGATGCTTCAGGTTTTTGTTCTTCTTTTCATGATAATTTAAACATTATTAAGCGTACTTTGTTTAATTAGGATTCTTATTTCTCTGTTTAAATTTTATTTTGTATAAAGACATTTCTATCTTTTCCACAAAACTTTTATTTACAACTACTCCATTGTCCGAACCATCTATATTATTTTATTAAATTAAGGATTTAAAAGAAAATATGTGAATTACATTTCTTTAATTTGTTAAACTTTTACTTGTTAATGAAATTTGCAGTTGTCAGCCGATGTAGAATTCTACATTTTTTAACTATTGTTAGCTGATATACAATTTAATAGCTATAAATTTTGTTAGCTAATGTTATTGATACGATCAACATTTGTTAGCTAGCTAATGTGTTCAGAGAGATTTCTATACGCCTGAGTTTGCTAAAAATCTTGTGAAGCTGGTTAGTCTAATTGCTAACAAGATGTTTAAAAACTCAACAGGAGTTACCGATCCATCAGCGGGGAGACGCAGTGAGCAGCATGGTCTATGAGGCTAATGCAAGAGTGCGGGATCCTGTTTACGGTTGCGTAGGTGCCATTTCCTCCCTGCAGCAACAAATTGATGTGTTGCAAGGCCAACTAGCTCTGGCTCAAAGCTGAAGTGGTGCACCTCCGTGTGCGCCATTCAACTAATTTTCCGGGCCATGGAATATGCCCGGATAGCCCGAGCAGCAGTGGCTCACCCTCCTCGAAGCAAGTAAGCCCACAGGACAACAAGGGCATATTTAGCCATATGGACATGGTGGATGAAGCCAGTTTGGGAGAGTCTATGTGGTCTTGCTAGTTTGATGTCCTTTTTTCTCTCTAATGCATTTCCTCTTCTTTTTTTCTTGGGAAATTTTCGGGATTATATATTTAATTAGTGGTAGGAAATGAAAATACTCTGTTTTAATTACAGAGTGAAAACTATTAACATGATATAGACACATATATGTATACTAAGTACTATAAATCTACTATCTATATCTAAGTGGTACTTATTTGTATTTCGGGTATTTGGGATTTTGGACCAGGATCCACGAGGGTCATTTCTAGCCGAGGAGAGACTTCTATTGTAAACTTTTGTGAAATATATATATATATTTTTTTTTGGCCAGTTGTGAAATATATATTTATCTTAAGACTTCTATATATACGGACATGTTTTTTTGCTTTTGCCAGTTTGTAGAACTCAATTGTTTAAGCCAGGGTTTAAAAACAGCGGTTATTTTTTTTTGCGTCTAAAAAACAGCGGTTATTTCTGGTATCATCAATAATTTCGTAAAGTTAATAAAGTCAGAAGAGAAAACAAGAAAACTATAGAGAGGTCTTAGAAGAACTTTCGATAAAGTATAAGGTTGGTCCCAAATAAAGTGTAACACAATTAGGACATGATACATGAACATGGTAACCACTGATGCGTTAATGTTAGATCGAATTGATTTGAAATCGGCGTGAAGAATATGACCTTATCAAAAATTTCATTAGATTAAATAATTTACAATTTTGATATAAACATTAAACTGCTCGTTCTATCTCTTCTTAAAAATACACATTAGCTATAATTTCGTGTTATTCAATCAATTGTTTAAAGTACATACTGTATATAAAGTGGGGAAGTCCTAGTTGATCCTGATAAAAATAAAATAATACTTAACCAACTAAACAAAGCTTATGTTATCAATGGTTGATATTTACTTGTAGATTGCTCACAGGAAAATGTTATCAAAGCTTCTAAATGAAAAACTTCCTTTCAAGCAAGCAGCTTCACCACATAGAGCTGGCTGTTAAGCTTAGCCACATCAATGAGAGTTTTACTGCTCATGTTTACAGAATAGTGCAGCGTCAAGACTCGAATCAGCTCAACCGATATAAGTTGCTTCCAGAAAAGTTCTATGCATAGAGCAGGAGATCGAAGGTTTTGTAGGAAAATAATTATATTCTTATGAAAATAAACAACACAAAGTTCTTCTATAGAACTCTACCCTAATCATAGGCGACGAGTATGAGCTCAAACACTTGCTAGAAGAGCTCGCTTGAAACACCCTGAAAGTCTATGCCAAACAAAATGAACATAAAACAGAAATTTAAAAAGACGTGACTTGAGAAACATCTATTGCTTATTTTTAGCTGTTACTTGACTGTTATAAATGATTTGAAATTCTAAAATTCGTCGGAAATTTTTGACGAATTTCCAACATAATATATAACCATTTTATAGCTGGTTTACTTATTTAAAAATACTGACAGAATTCTGACGGATGGTGGTTTTCCGTCTGTATTTCCTTAGAAATCGGTCGGAAATATGTTCAAATTCATTACCATGCATAAATCACACTAATGTCTATATACAGGTTTCTTCTCATTTCCAATGTAGGATTCGTTTCTAAACAATTAACATTTAATCCTCCGAATCCAAATCAGAAGTTTTCAATATAGCAGAGACTGGAATAGTTAAGCAGAGACTGAGTACATACAATACAAAACACAAGAGAGAGAGAGAGGAAAATAGAAGCAAAACAAAGAGCAATTTAGATGTTTTGTTTTTCTTTTTTTCACTAGACATCCTTGGCAACGAGATCGCCATTAAGTAAAGCTCTATAAGCAGCAACGGGCCAAATGAAACCACGGAAGATGAGACGACTAGCCAATGGAACATCAATAATGATCTCTTTCATCGCTGGTTTCTTCTCATCACTGATGGCTATCAAGTAGCTTCTTCCGACCCACCCGATCCATCCAGCAATGTATAGGAAGAGAAGTCCTGGAGTTATGAACTCTCCCCAATGCCTCTGGTCTCCGTTCACTATCAAATGTGGCAGACCGTCCGCCCCGCAGAGAAGTCCATACTTGCCGTAGTTATCGAACCTATAAAAAAAACACAAACGGTTTTCAAGAAACCAAGTTTCAGTTACGAGCATGAGTGGTCCTGACCACAGCCAAATGAAATATTGGCATAGCGCTCCCAAAGTTTTTAAAAATTTTACATAGTGAAAGACCCTCAAATTTATAAAAAAATTTTGTTTATAAAACTCTTCTTAAATTGCTTAGTAACTCCCGACGGCCCTGATTACGAGATCATAGAGGATACGAACCTGCGCTTGGTCTTCTCGATTTGAGCGTTAAGAGCAAGAGCAGGGGCACTTTCAGGAGCGTAGAGCTTGAGAGATGATTCAAGCTTCTTGATCTGTTGCTTCTCCCTCTTGGCGAACTGTTTCGACTCCTTGCAAGGGGTTAGGCCCGAGATATCAGCGACGGCTGGCATGGGAGCTGAGAGGAGGATGGAGGAGAGAGCCACCGCCGCGGAGAGAGCTTTCATGGACTGTGGTTGCTGCTGCGTCGCGGATTTGTCATCGGAGCAGACGAACCTCGCGGTGGATTTTGGTACGGATTGGGTGAGAGACTTGTTGAGGACGAGGTTGGTCGGGATGGTGAGCGACATGGCTCTTGGGATTTAGAAGTTCTTGCGGAGAGATGAGCTCTAAGATTGTGTAAGAGTTGGAGAAGACAAATAGATTGAGTTTAGATAAGAGAAGAGGTCTCGTGGTGATGATGTGGCGTTCTGTTAGTGGTGGATAAGTTACAAGTCATGGATAAGAGATTTTCCTGCTGATTTTGTATTTTTCTCATCTCACGTTTAAGATGTGTGGACTACACACGATTTCTCTTTTTATCATTATTACATATACATTAAACTGTAAAATTATGTAAACAAATAGACAAAAACCACAGGTAAAGATAGCTTAGTAAGCTCGAACTAAAACTCATAAACCACAAATATATTATACTGTATGAAGTATCAGTTTTTGACAGTTATGTAGTTATTACCAATCAAATTCTTGATTTAAATTGACAAATGCATCTTGGAGGTATTTTTCATCAATTTTACAAATGCCAGCTGAATTAGAAATCGTTCGAACTACGACTGGGCAAAATATCTGGACCCGAAGAACCGATCCGAAATCGACTAAAAAATCAGGGTCTTGAAGCCGATCGGACCCGGAGTAAATAACCGAATGGGTCTTCAATTGATGTATCCGAAGAACCGGTACTGAACTCGATCTGAACTGAAAACCGAATGAGTATCCGAAGGTATCTGAAATGTAAATATGTATCTTAAAATATTAGTTATAATTGTACTTATAATTAGTTGAATATTAAAATGAAAATTATAAATTAAATATATTAATTATTTTTTAATATTTTTGGATAAAATAAGATTGTTTGGATATAAATACTCAAACAAAATGGTGTTAAATGAAATATATATGGTTACTTTGGATACAAATACCCGAATCCGTTTCAGATAATGGGTTATTTGGTTATTTTTAGGTTCCTAATCATAAAAACCGAACCCACCTGGATCTGGGAGAACCCGACTCGAACCCGACCCGAAATTTTATAATACCCGAATGGGACCTAATTTTAAAACCCGAAAAACCCAAAACCCGAAAGAACCGACACGGATACCCGAATGCCCATGCCTAGTTCGAACATTTAGCCGGTTACAAATCAGACCATTCATATATGAATATATCTTTGCAAATAACTTTAACATTTGCTTCAACTGTTACAAACATCTATTTACTAAGCTATCTTTACCTGAGATCAAAATAATATTGGAACTTAAGAACACCAACACTTCTTTTAAGTGCAGTTCACCCACTTTCGAAATTTATTAACTATCAAGATTTTGGTTCCGTTATAATGGTATTCTTGGTCTTTGCTGAAACAATCATACATCTAAATTCGAAATTATTATTGGCTGATTACACTATTTTATCAAATTCTTGAAACCATACGGTCCATACCACTCTTTAAACTTTCACAATGACATCAAAAGCTCTCTAATTTACATAAGAAATATACACAAATCAAGAAAAGAACATATTCCCAAGAACACTATAATAAAAGAAAAGATACAGCAATTCACAATAAACCAAACAAAAGCTTATTCCAGTAGAGAGTGAGATGGAAACTCAGACGTTGTGTGAACTGTCAGGCTTGGTGCGAGGAGACAATGGCGCGAGAGGAGGCGGCGGAGATGGTTGCACCGGGAGGTGGAGCAGGAGTTCCGTACACCTGAGGATTTGTGTGGATCTCACGACGGCCACGAGATTTTCCAAGAAAGTAGCAGCCGAATCCAAGAAGAAGACAAAAGAAAATTAGCGGAAGAGATATGACCACCACCAAACCCATTAGGATCTTGACAATTATTTTTCCACTTTCTTTCTCTGATTTGGATGTATTTTTCGGAGTCTTGGTTGTGTTATAAATATATGATTATACAAGGAGGCTCTGGAAGAATCCGATTCTTTCCTCAACGTTACTGTCTTGTAAAGCTAACGTTCAAATATCAACCGGTCACTTCTTGTGTAGGGACCCTATATGTTATTTCTTATGATATAATGATCATGGGTAGTTTGGAACTTATAAGATGAATACAATGAAAGATAACCAAATCCAAAAATATAATCACATGTAATTATGCATCATCCGATATTAACAGATTATTGGTACATTGATTCCAAACCCACTGAAAGAGCCAAAGCATCAAATTCAAATTGCATTCTCTTTTTTTTTTTTTTTAATAATAGAAAAGGAAAGAGATAGGCCTAGGCATTGGGTATTTGAGTCGGGTCTTGTCGGGTCCGGGTCCTTCGGTTTTAGATATTTAGACCCAATAGAATAATTAGAATTTGTCGGTTTGGGTCATGTCGGATCCATGTCGGTTCGCGTCTTAGATATGAGATCCAATAGGGTAATTAAAAATCTTTTCGGTTCGGATCCGGGTCGGGTCCTACCGGGTCAGACCCCAAAATATCTGAAAACACACAGCAAAAATCTGAAAATAGTTTAAATGCCCAAAATATCTAAAATCTTACCTAAATTTTGATCCGAAGACATGAAAAATACCCAAATTTATTCGATTAATTGAATTATATTTTTTAAAATCTATAATTTTACAATAAAAACCAAAACTATTCAAAAAAAAAACAAACCCAAACTTTAAAAAATATCCTTAATACCAAATATATACTAAAATACCCATATATATTTAATATATACTAGAAATTTCGGGTATTTCGGATACCCTATCATGTCTCAGGTTCGGGTTGGGTCGGGTCCAAGACCCGCGGGGTCCTCCACAACAAGACCCAATGAGGTAAAATGACATTATCTGTATCCGACCCGAACCAGTTTTTTCGGGTCTCTTCCGGTTCAGGTTTTTGGGTCCGGGTAAAATGTCCAGCCCTAGAAAGAGAAAGCTATCTTCTAGAGAAGACCAAAACCACCCCTAAGGGCAAGAACCAGATGCAGAACAGAGCCTCCATCAATGTTGTAGTCTTTCGCCGTCTTGTCATCAGCTAGCTGCTTTCCAGCGTAGATGAGCCTGCAAAAACAAAATACTAATGTGAATCGGTGTTATATATAAAAGCTTGCTATTTTGCTCTATAAGATAAAATGTAACAGCTTGCACACAGAGTATAATCAACTAAGGGCAAAAACAAAATAAACACATTAGGTAGGAGACGCAAAAGGGCACCAGACATATTTTATATGTGTAATGTCACTAAAAACATGAAAAATCAAGTTGAATATTGCGATAACCAGAAAAAAAAGTTTTCTACAATCAGTTTTGGCATGCTGCAAACAAGACAGATAATAAGGAAGCAAGAAAAACATAGGAGCTACAAACAAGAGTTTGGTCAAATAGAGAGATAGTGATACTGCAAAAGGAAGTATAATTGGACCTTTGTTGGACAGGAGGGATGCCTTCTTTCTCCTCAACACGTTCCTGGATGCGATCAATGGTGTCGGTAGGTTCGATATCCAATCTCGATTTATTTCCAGTGAGAGTCTTGACCTTGATCATGGTGCCACCTCTAAGCCTCAAGACCAAGTGAAGAGTTGGACTCTTTCTGAATGTGGTAGTCCGCAAGGGTTCGACATCTTCTAGTTGTTTACCCGCGAATATTAGCCTCTGTTGGTCCCCTGGTATTCCCGCCTTGTCCTCTGTTCAATTAATCTAACAAACCATTAAGCTCATTCAAATCGAGAGAGGCTCATCCAAGAATCTTCAACTTTGATAATCTAAAATCCTAAAAGTCGTATATCCCTCGAAAGGAGTTCGGGTTCATCTATCGAATACGAGACCTGGATTTTGGATGACATTATCATTTTTTTTATAGAAAAAATAAATTTCTAATTTATAATCTTTTTATAGCAAGCTTGTTTTTGTTTTTTATTCCTAATCTTTATAGTACCGAACCTGTTTTTGTTTTTATTCTTAATCTTTAATCTAATGGTTACAATTTAATTAAAGAACCCACGTATGACACCATAATTTTACTTAAGTAAAAATGTGTTCATCCTTAAGAAGTTGCATCTTTTTCAGAATCTTAACCCTTGAACCCCTTTTCTTACACCTCTCTTCTCACATTATTTATAGATTATTTTTTTTTTGGTAATCAAATTATTTATAAATTTGTTCTGAAATTGGTATTTTTTCCAAGATTTTTATTCCAGTAAATTTCAATGCCTTTTTATTCAACTTTTTGTGTTTTTCGTATTTATTCTCTGTGAAGAACTGATTTGACAGTTGAAAAATGTCAGTGTATGAGCTTTTTCTCAAATAAATATCGAATCTGGTTCTAAACTCTATTGATTTTCCTTTTCTCTTTTCAAATCATACATATTGCTAATTAATAAAATGACAGAATTATTAGAACAACACTCAATTAAGTTGAAGGAGAGGAACGATTCTCTTTAAAGCATTGTCATAAGGAGATTAATGTCTGGAAACAGAAGTTGTAAAAAATCTTTAAAACTAATCAATCTAGTAATATGTGTTTCAAGAATCAGTTCACTGTCGTTACATAGTTTAGAAA
The DNA here is from genome assembly GCA_905132765.1 of Moricandia arvensis. NCBI lineage: Eukaryota > Viridiplantae > Streptophyta > Magnoliopsida > Brassicales > Brassicaceae > Moricandia > Moricandia arvensis. The sequence goes on from CAJHQP010009245.1 coordinate 19,883, forward strand.
CATGACGATATACCAAGGGCTATTAGTTTTTTCGTTGATACACCTTTTTTATTCGGTTGTAGTTAATTATCCGCTAATGTCATAGTCTTTTATAAGAAAAAGGCTCAATATATTCTTTAGTTTTATAAGAATTAACTTCACCAAATTGTTTAGTAAAAGATGTGTCATTCTTCGAAGTACCGTTTTAAACATTTTTTAATTTTTGAATTAATGCATGTGTGAATCTCTCAATTTTCTCAATAACATACATTTTCATGTGTTTTTTTTTAATTTTAGAATTATGCAATCTTTTACACTTTTCTTTTAATTTCCGAATGATGTAAATTTTTAGTAGATTATAATTTTTCACTTAAGAAATGATGTTTCACGAAAAATGGAAAAGCGTTTAACTGAGAAAAAATCATCAAACTATATTAACGAAAAACATGTTATTCTTCGAGACATCTATATATTAGCATGTACCCTTTCACATGTATTTTTCTAATTTTTGAAGATTGCATCCTTTCACTCTTTTAAAAAAATACTAGATTCCTCACGCCGCCCTTTCAAAGGGCGGGTATATATTTTGTTTTAATTTTTTTTGAAAACTTTAATTTTTTTATATTTGTATTTTTTTATAATTATATTTTGTTTAATTATTTATTTATTAATAATATAAAAACTTAATATTATTAATATAAAAGAGTATTACATGTGTATAAATAGTTGGACCAAACGTTTATCAATAGGTCATGATCTTATTTTAATAGAATATATATAAGTGACACATATTTTAGTAGATTATAAATCTTTATCTGGAGAAAAAATGTTTTGAAATCAAAAATAAAAAAAAAACGAGACGCAATTTCCACGCTCATCTTTAATTTTTGTATAATGCAATCTTTTAATATATTATAAACTCTTTGCATGAGAGATGGGTTATGTTTTATCCATTTACATTTCTTAACATATTTTAAGTTTTAAAAAAATTCAATCTATTAGATTTTCTATTTTCTTCACTTATGTTTATAATAAATATATCTCGTCAATTTATATATAATAAAATAATAAACATATGAGATAAATTAAATAAAATAAAAAATAAAGAACTAAAAAATAACATATAATTTAAAGCACATACATATTATGTATATTGTTAAAACAATTTATTTTTTTATTAAAGAAATTATATGCCGGTGCCAATACGCAATGTTTGTTTCCTAGTATATATAAAAGAAATAATGGAAATAGTATGAAGGATTTGGAATAAAATCCACAGATTTCGTGATAAACGTTTGGTCTACGCTATTTCTTCTTATTCCAAACTTTCCTTTAATTTAACTTTTTTTGTATAAATCCTCTTCTTCTTTTTCAATAAATATATACTCTTTCTTGGAATTGGAATGATTTATATAATTTTTTCTCGTCTTTCGAACATCTTTTTTGGTATATATGATGGTGATTAGAAGAATAATGCTGAATGGAGGAAACTAACTGAAAAATAATTATATTTTTTCTCTAATTTTTATATTTATCTATATACTATAAAAGAAACTGAAACTGAAGGTCACTGAGACATGTCACATAGTCAAAAATTATTTAGGCAAATTATAATTAAAATATATTATCAAATACAAAATAATTTGATTAATAAAATCTATTGTACAAAAATAATATTCTTAGTAATATAACAAATTAAATTATTTTTTTTGCCATTGAAATTTATCTTTTATTTAGCTCGACATAAAAAAATGAGAAATTCTCTCAAATAGTTATTTTTAAGTCTTTGTCACCAAAATGGTTTTCAAGAAAAAATGATCGAAATATCCCTTTTTATTTTGAAAATTTAATATTTTTTTTTTTTTAAAATTTTAAGCCTCATTTTAAAAACTTCACCTCATAAATCTAAATCCTAAGTCGAGATTAGTTTAACTCTAGGGGTAATAAATGTATATTTACACCATTGTAATAAAGAGTGTTTTGCAAAAATGGACTCAAAATTTTAAGTTAAATGCAAAACTAACTCATCATTTTTTGGAACTTTCATTTGCATTATTCCACCCTAGATTTTTGAGTTATTCATGAAAATGCCATTGTTTTTTTTAAATAAGTCTTTTACTCTATCATCCTCATCTTCACCAAATATTTACAATATTGCCATTGCCATCAATCCCTCCAACTAACATGAACAATCAATTTGAAGGTTTTAATGGCAAAAAAAAACAATTTTTTCTCTTGATATCTCATTTTTTATGCACTCAAACCACATCTCTTTCATTTTCCTTAAAAAATCATCCAAAAAACCCAAGATTTTTATTCCAAACTTTGTAATGTTCATAGAGACGTTGAACCTCATGTATCTGGTCATTAACGGATTAGTAGCTTGATTATTGAATTTCTGTGTGCTTGGAGAAGCCTAAGCAAGCCATCTAGTGTCCAATGTATGAAATCGATATTTTTTTTTGCAGATCCGTTCGCGAAGAAAATTTCTAGGGAAATATTCTCCGTCTAGAAGACTTCTAGAGAAGTCTTTTGGTCAATGCATAGGCTAGTTTTGCAATTGACCTTTTACGTGTTTTGACTAGAAGACTTCCATAGAAGTTTCTAACTTTCCTTTGATAACAAAAAAAAAAAACCGAGAAGACTTCCTTATAAGCTCTTCTCAGATAAACATGTTGGTTTTGCAATTGACCGAGAGTTTGTCAGAAATTTGACTTCTTGTAGAAGACTTCCTTAGAAGCCTTCTTAGTAAAGACTTCTTTAGAAGCCTTCTAGTAGAAGACTTCTAGGGAAGTTTCTTTTCTATAACATGAAGTATTCTCAGCGTCACTAGAAGTCTTCCTGGGTTACTTTTGCAATTGAGAATTAGATAGCAAAACATTAAATATTAATGAGAGAATTCTCAAGAAATCTTTTGGCAAAGAGTTGCTTGAGAAGTCGTCTCAAGTTTTATTTCGGGTTTCTGTGTCAAACATTTAGTAACGAGAGAAGACTTGCTTAAGACGTCTTCCGCCAGAGACTTCTCGACGCAAGTCTTCCGCCAGAAGACTTCTCGAGAAGTCTTCTCATTAATATTTAATGCTTTTGCTATCAACTTCTCAATTGCAAAGTACCCCAGACAGACTTCTAGGCGAGCGCTGAGAAGACTTCCTGTTATAGAAAAGAAGACTTCCGTAGAGTCTTCCGACAGAATAGAAGCCTTCTACTGAAGTCAAATTTGGTGATCTGATAAATTGTTGGTCAAGTTTGCAAAACCAACTAGTTTATCCGAGAAGACTCTGGGAATTCGAGAATTGTTTTAAATTAAAGTAAGCTAGTATGATTACAAAGGAAGACTTGTCAAGATGTCTGTGATACTCGCGTCATA
>CAJHQP010009246.1:0-23219 GCA_905132765.1 Moricandia arvensis
ATGTGTGAAATGTGTCTAAGTGACACTTATTTAGAAACAGAGGTAATATATTTTAATCAAGAAAGCCTAAAATGAAGCTGGAATCTTGCCTTATGTTCGGTCTAGTTTTCAGTGCCAGAATGGTCAATGAGACACAACGCACTTGCAAGAAAGGAACTATAGAGGAACCATCATGCCCTCGTTGTGTTTTAACTTCTTTAAAATTTGGCAGTTTCTAGAAACAGATTTGTTAATATTTATTTTTATTCCAGTCTGCAACTACTTAAAAGTGCATTATTTATTATCACTATCAATAACAGAGATGTATAAGGACTTGCCTATCTATTTAAGGACTCATCATATGGTTTAGTTGACAAAACATGCCAGCAGTTTAGCTTCTCTTCTTTGTCTTCTTTCTATGCACGTTTTCGTTTTTTGTCAACTTACACAAATTGATAACAAATAAGAAAACCAAAAGAAAAAGAGTTTCATAGTTAAAAAAACATCAACAACAAAATCATTATTACAGTCCTCTTACATAGTGATGTTGTGGCCATTGTGCATTTGGGCTTCTCTGCTTTTGATAACCCTCACAACTTGGGTTTACAAATGGAGTAACCCTAAGTGCAGAGGTAAGCTTCCACCTGGTTCGATGGGTTTGCCGCTTCTTGGAGAGACGATTCATTTCTTCAAACCTAACACAACTTCAGACATTCCACACTTTATCAGAGATAGGGTTAAGAAGTGAGTGTTTTCTTCTTTAATTTTTTGTAGAATTGTATTTGTATACCTAATTTATATCCTCGACTACTTGTGTTTCAGGTATGGGCCAATATTTAAGACCAACTTAGTGGGGAGACCAGTTATTGTATCAACGGACTCTGATTTGAGTAGTTTTGTGTTTCAACAAGAAGGTCGCTGTTTCCAGAGTTGGTATCCTGATACTTTCACTGAGATCTTTGGAAAAAAGAATGTAGGATCATTGCATGGGTTCATGTATAAGTACCTCAAGCACATGGTGCTAAATCTGTTTGGCCATGAAAGTCTCAAGAAGATGCTTCCTGAAATTGAAGAAAGTGCATGTAAGAAGTTAGAGCTCTGGTCAAATCAAGATTCAGTTGAACTAAAAGATTCAACTGCAAGCGTGAGTTTCAAGAACATACTTTCCACTTCTGTTTAAACCATTCCAAGTTTAAAGATCACTTTCTTTATCAGATGATATTTGATCTGACCTCGAAAAAGTTGATCAGCCATGATCCAGAGAAGTCCTCAGAAAATCTACGGGAAAACTTTGTTGCGTTCATACGAGGTTTGATCTCTTTCCCTTTTGACATCCCAGGGACAGCTTATCACAAGTGCTTAAAGGTTATTATTACTCCTGATTTCTTTTGGCTCTTTTTGAAATAGCAGTAGTACTCATGCTTATCTTGGATTTTGTAGGGTAGGGAAAGAGCGATGAAAATGTTGAGGAATATGCTTCAGGAGAGGCGTGAGAAACCAAGAGAGAATCCGAGTGACTTCTTCGATTATGTCATAGAAGAGCTTAAGAAAGAAGGGGCAATTCTGACAGAAGAAATTGCACTAGATTTGATGTTTGTCTTGCTTTTCGCCAGCTTCGAAACAACTTCTCTCGCTTTGACTTTAGCCATCAAGTTCCTCTCAGACGACCCTTCAATACTAAAACGTCTAACGGTCAGTAAAATTATATTTAAAAAAGTCATCTCTCTATATACCCTAACTAGCTTCTGATCATTACCAAAAAGACATTTTCATAATTATCAGGAAGAGCATGAGGAAATCCTGAGAAACCGTGAAGATCCCGACTCTGGACTTACATGGAAAGAATATAAATCAATGACTTACACATTTCAGGTAGGTTACATCAATTTAATCATGTATTTCAAAATCTGAATATTATTACAATATATGTATAAATATACTAACAAAATGTTAAATACTTAGTACTAAATGCAGTTCATAAACGAAACAGCAAGACTAGCGAACATAGTTCCTGCAATCTTCAGAAAAGCCTTGAGAGATATCCAATATAAAAGTATTGATCTCAATAAACTAATTCACCATCTAGATTGACTCAATTTCTTTTTTGAAAAAAATTATGTTTATCTATTAATCACGTTGTAATTGGTACTGCAAGTTATACAATTCCAGCCGGTTGGGCGGTGATGGTATGTCCTCCAGCTGTACATTTGAATCCAGACAAGTATCAAGAACCTCTTGTCTTTAATCCATCTAGATGGGAGGTAAGTTCATCATACATACTTGTACTCTAAGTTACATGTAATCTTCTTGAAACAAAACTAATCAAACTAGTGAAACACAGGGATCAGAATCAACTAATGCATCCAAGAACTTCTTGGCGTTTGGCGGCGGGATGAGATTCTGTGTTGGAACTGACTTCACTAAAGTTCAGATGACAGTTTTCCTACATAGTTTGGTAACAAAATACAGGTTCAAGAATCTTTTTAAAAGCTATTCTTTGTTCATTTGTGATTCTGAATCTATCAGATGGGAGGAAATCAGTGGAGGAAATATAATGCGAACTCCTGGATTGCAATTTCCAAATGGGTATCATGTTAGACTCAAGAAGAAAGAGATCTAGAGAAAGTTAGGAGAATTCTGATGAAATTTTCTTTTGATGTTTTATGAAAATGTAAAATAATACTATTGTATTACAGATCAAGTACTATAATGAAACACTGGTTGAGATTAAGTACCTTCAATCAAACAATACTTTTTATTTATTTAAGAGTAATCATTTTCAAATACACTCTTTTGTTTTTTTCCACGTTTTTACACCACAAATCTAGATTTAGTAATGTACATGCATGTTATAAGAAGCTAGAGAGGTCAAAAAGCAAAAAGGGACAAAGAGATTATATGTTACAAGAACACATAAAAGAAGCTTTCTTTAGTATGATGATGATTAACAGGTCCATTTAGAAGTAGGGAAACAGCTGAGGCGATGACACCATTTGCAATGTTTGTTCCCGTTCTCTCCTTGGAAAAGCATCAATGATCCAACAGTTAACCCAAGCACAAGTAGAACGGCTGCAACTATGAACGGCACGTACTGGTACATGCTATACTTGCGTTTGGTAAGGGAAGTGTTGGTGTGGGAACGTTGGCCGGACAAGGAGGATAAATCCGAGGCAGAACCCGGTTATAAACAGAAATTTCTAGCCACATAAGTCCTAAATTCTCCTAAAGTTAACAGAAATTTCCTAAGGTCTAAATTTTGGATCGTTCTTCTCAAAGTTTAAAATCTTGTATATATAGTTTCTCCAAGTCGGTCCCTCGAGATTTTAGAATATCTTTTTCTCGCTTCCTTCCTCATCCTCTCGATTCTAGTGTTTATCTCGGAAAATTTGCATTTATTTTTTTGCTTCCATTTTCTTTCTCTTAATCGAGTTAACCGTCATTAAATTGGACTTGAGCATATTCTTGAGTCAAAGTCGCAAGTGGGCTTTCTTCGTGCTTAGGTCGCTTCGGGCTGTTTTACGATTTCATGCGTTTTTACAATTATTTTTCAAAGACATCGTTAGTTTGTCTGAAGTCCGTTTCCGCATCGTTGGATTGCTTGAAAGTTTTACGAGAAAACACGACTTGCTTGTTTTCGTCGTAATTTTTTTTCAATGGAAATTCCATTTGAGACGAAACGAACGGCGTTTTGATTGAGCCACAAAGGAGAAGACCATAGCTATGAGAACCGAAATTTGCACTGTCAATTTTAGTGAACGGAGGAAAGCAAAGAAACCCCTACTTTCTTTGAGGTCCAGATTCTCTGCAAGAGCCAACGACAAGTAATTAAATAAACGCAGAAAATATGAAAAGATAACAAAACGAATTAAAAAGAGTTTGATCTTTATTTAGAATTCTTGTATGAGCATAGCGATTGTTATAACATTTTGTAAAAGTTTCGGGCGCAAGAGCTGTTAGAAAGTTTTCTAGTTCTAGCCACCTAAAACCTAAACCTAGTTGAGTCACAGCTCATAACAAAAGACGAAGAAGACACGAAAAAGGTTTTGTTCATTTTTGACTGGACCTTATGAAAGACTGCCTACGTACCCCTTTTTAGGATCAAGCCTAACGTAGTTCAGTTAAACAGTTTGAACAAGAGATCGAACTGCCTTTGCGAGTTCGTCTAGTAATCGAGTGCAAGACATAGAACACCAAGCATGTCGAGAATCATGCCTAAGGTTCCTAAGTGATAAGTTCTGTTTTGAAAATTTCTTGTCTTGTCTCTCCTTATATATGCCTCCAAGGTCGCAGCGTTTTTCCCCTTTTGCCCTTGATTTGAGTTTATCTCTTTGCGGAAGTTTTCCTTATTTTCTCGATCTTCATGTTTATCTTCGGAAATTTAACATTTATCTTATTTTCCTTTTATATCTCGTTGGAACTGAATAGACCGTCATTTCTGTTGAGTCAATTTTTGGTTTGAACCATAAGTGAGCTTTCGTCATGTTTTAGGCCGTTTCAGCCATTTTATGACATACGCGTTTTTACGATTATTCTCGAAGAAAACGTCGATTCGTTCGATGTCAATTTTATGTCTCTTTGGCCATACGAACTGAACACGATCAATAAGTCGATGATACAATGGTGTTGAGTTAACCTATATAGTCTTGACATTTGACTTGAACTTTTACGAAAAACACGCATTACTTGTTTTCTTCGTAAAATCTCAACGAAAACTTCGATTGGGATAAAACGAAAGAAATTTCGATCGAGACTCGAAGGAGAATAAAATTAAGGTGCTAAGGGCGACGTGGGAGAGGCCTGTCCATCTCATGGAGACGTGGGAGAGGCCTGGCCGCCTCATGGCTACGTGGGAGAGGCCTGGTCACCTCATGGCGACGGGAGAGAGGCCTGGCCGTCTCATGGCGACGGGGGACAGGCCTGGTCGCCTCATGGCAATGAGAGAGAGGACTGGCCGCCTCATGGAAATGAGAGAGAGGCCTGGCCGCCTCATGGTGACATGGGAGAGGTCTGGTTGCCTCATGGCGTCGAGGAAGTGAGTGTGGTCGCCCGAGGGCGACGAGACTGAGATCGTGGTCGCTCTAGGGTGACGAGAAAGCGAGAGATGTGGTCGCAGGATGGCGACACGAGAGAGAGAGAGAGCATGGTCGCCATGAGGCGAAAAGAGAGGGAGACACGGTGTGGTCGCCCACGGGCGACGAGAATCGGTGATGGTCTCGTCGCCCATAAACGACAAGACATGGCTTGTGTCTCGTTGCCCACGAGTAATGAGACTTTGAGCTAATCTTGTTTCCCGTTTGTAACGAGACTTTGAGATGAACAAGACCATGAGGTGCTCATACACGTTTTTCACGTTTTTTTACTTTGAAGAGAGAAATCATTCCGCAGTAATTTTAGAACATTGTTTTCATCATAACCGATTATGACCCCAACAGTTAGCCCCCAGCTTGCGAGAATCGTTGTGATGTTCTCGTGAGGTGTTAGGTATGTTAGGTAAGTTACGCGGAATTAATGGCTGAAAGTCTGAGGGTGAACAATATACTTATTTCTGTATAAGTATGTGTAACGAGTTTTCAAATTCTTTACTTGCTCACTTCCAGAAGAATCTTTCCTCATAAGAATGGAATGTGATAAGATTGGGGCTATGCCTTATGTAGGCTGCCTACGTACCCTTGTTGAAGGGATCAAGCCTTTCGTAGTTCGTCTTGGAGTTAAGGTTCTTACGACCTGTTTTCCAGTGAGACCTTTATGGTTTAGTTGTGTTTTGTGTAGAGATTATCCAGCATGTGCTGCTGATATCATTTTGTATTGGACCTTTTTCGGCCTTGATATGATTTGTCCACTGTGCGGCTTCTTTTTAATGAATTGAGTTTCGCGTTTTAAGAGCGTATAAGTATTTGTGTGAATGTAGAGGGAATAGTATGAGTTGTCATCTCATATCTAACTCTTTGATGGATCGTGATACTTGTCGGTATTTAAGATGAGAATATTCGAAGGCTTGTGTTCAAGAGGTCTCATAAACGCGCAAATATCGACGAAGAGACATGTTTTAGGATCTCGTATCGGTTAGATATCATGCTTTGATATGTTCGAGACCAGTGTGCTGGGTTCAGGGAATGACCTAGGCCTATTAACAGTTTAGAGTTTGTGGTGACTATTTCGGCTTACGTTACTTGTAGCGTTTTCGACCTGGTTTCGTCTCGATATTGAAGTCTGCGATGAGTTCTCGGCTTATATGACTTGCTTTGATCAGGAACCGAGCATCTCTCCAAAGAAAATTTCGAAGTCGTCTGGAAGTGCTGACAAAAATTTTGAATTTCTTTATTGCGTGCTATTATCCTTGTGTCGGATGTCTGAGAGCTATCTCTATGGGAGGATATGGCTTAGTCTGTTTATGACGTTTAGAGTTTGTTGTGATCAACAACAAACATGATGGTACGTGTTTACCGTTTTAGCCTTTGCGAAGGATGTGTGTTTGAGAGGGTGATAGTGCGTATGAATGTTTGGCCTTCCAAGATGGTGTTTTTATCGAGGAAGGTATTTTTGTTGAAAAACGGTTCTTCAGGCGTTTGCGAAGTCTCGTGATGCTGAAGATTGGTTTTTCTTTCATATGCTGCATTTCGTGCTAGAAATGTTTACAGGCTTGAAGATTTTTTGAGGTGTCGCAAGGGTTTTGTTTTAAGCTTGCCGTAGAGAAACATTTTGGTTTGTTTGCGGATGATTGCAGCCAAAACTATTGTTTCTGTTTTCATGTTAAAAAAATTTGATTTGTGGTCGAGAAATTAGGACCAAGGGGCCACGTAAATTTGTCCCTGGGAAGAAGCATCTTCCTTTACTATGATTTGTGAAGTGTCGGCCCTCCGAGATTTATTTCGTGTATTTTTAAGGATGTTTCGTACAGCTCTAGGAGCTTTGTTACGAGTTTTTTCCTTAATACCGCTTTTTATGGGTACGCGGGCTTAAAGTGAATTATGGAACATATAGAACTAGGTCTTTGAAAATTTCAAGATTTTCGTTAACAGTTTGGTTGTTAGGACTGAGTCTTGTTGTAAAGACTTTATTGTATGATTTCCATTTCTAGGTTATACGATAATTTTGCATAATTGTCACTTGGCGTTTTTTGACGAATCGCGGATTATTTTATTTGCCGTCAAGTGATTGGATGAGCGGTGGTCACTCAATTGTTCTAGCTTGGCGTAAAGTCTGTGTTCAGCTGGATAGCCAGGTCGTTGTTGGTCAAGGATTAGACCATGTTAGTTATGTGTTAACATTAAGGTCATGTTAGTTTAGGATTTTCTTTAAAGGGGATGCCGAATTCTAGTTCAGGTATTTACGGGAAGGATAATTGGCCGAAGAACGTTCGTCCAGATTGATAGGCCAAGTATGTCGGAGGTTTCCATGTTAAGATGGGCGATGGTGATAGAAAACGATTTTCAACTTTAGGTCTTCAATTATACGCTGAATGCTTCGTATAATGCTTCTTTTAGTCGTATGACAATTGTTTCATTTTTTTTGAGGAAGATGAAGCCTAAGAGGCTTGATAAAGAACCCGTGCAGAGTCAGTTGCAGGATGATTGCCTGCTCGGATGTAACAGAGGGGAATGAAAGGCAAAAGCCAGCAAGACGCATAGCTGAAGAATAAGATCTGTAAGATCGTAATGCGAAGAGATAAAGGTAAGATTGGTCGTCCAAAGTCGGATCATACAGCTTCATTTTTTTGCTATACGAAAAACACTTCTTCATAAAACCTGTTCAGTTTATCTTCGAAATTGCTTCGTATGACTTTGTCTGACTATACAAAGTATTTTTCATGTAAGTTTTAGAATAATGGCTTCTCAAAGAAGTGAATAGAGACCGTTTCTCGCAGATTATCTGTGATGTTTGCGCGCGAGGATTAGTTTTCTTATTCGCGTTTTCTTATTCGCGTTTTCTTATTGCAAAGTCCTTTTGCATGATCCCTTCTTCTTTTCTTGCAGACTGTTTCGTATAAAATGTTCTAGTCATACAAAAGTAACGGGTGACTAGTCTTACGAGGATAGTAAATCGGCACTATGTATGGCGATGTCAAAGTAGCAATCTTTCTGCAGATTTTATGAGAAACGTTTCCGCTTGGATTTTGATCTTTGGTGAAAGTTGCTTGGAGTCACTCATGGAGTTTTACCGAAGTTTATTTCTTCAAGATCTAGTCGCGGAACGTTTTCGTGGGATTTTGAGAGGAATTCTCATGACATATTTGTTTCTCAAGTGGAACAAATCGGTCAACCAGCAGTAGATTAGTCCACAAGCGGGGAGAAAGTGTTCCCTTTTTTGTGCTCGCTGCTACTTCTGTTCTCGATTTTGGTATATTTTTGACTGTTTAGGTATGCCGCTTCTGTCTATATGACTCTTAGATCGTCGTTTGCCTTTTAGACAATTTCAATGGGTCATTTCATTGCCTTATGTCGCAAAAGTTTCCTTTCTTGAAAGCGTTTTTTGATGCCGAGACAAAAGCGTTTTTAAAGTATGTGATTATACGAGTATTGTATAAATACCTACTCCCTCCCTTTTTTACGAAAGAAAACGGCTGAATCGATTTAAAGGTGACGTTGGAATTGTGACTTGGTGGTTTTCAGGTTGACAACTTGGAATATGTCGGTTTTGAGAAAATTGCAAGGAACGAGTCGGTTTTAAGATGACTTTCGTGTCTCTAGTTCCTTTCTCTCTTTAGGAAGTGAGCTGAGTATTCTCGGTTTTGAGAGAATTTAGATTGGTTTGCGAGATTTGCCTTAGTTTTCTCGAAGATTCAGGTTTGCCACTTCTCCATTTTTCTTGCTCATTTCCCCTTACTCTTCTCGTGTTTGTCCACCCCTTACAAATGGTAAGAATATTGACTCTTCCTGGGTTTCTTTACTTTCCTGGCCACGTTTAGGCTGAAGCCATTTCGGAAGCCTTTTGGCATTTTAGAATTAGCCAAGGGCGATTGAAGCTGACGAGGGCAATCAGAAGATGCCAAAGGCGATCAGGAAGAATCGTTGGGCGATGAGGCAAAAGAGAGAGGACGGTGAGACCGTGGAGAGATGCTGATAGGCGAAGTTCGCTTTTCAGCTCTCGCTTCATCTCTTTCCTTCTCCGATAGTCCTTTTGTACGATCTTTTTTTTGACTTCTTGAAGATTCTCAAACAATTTCAAGTTTAATTTTTCGAAAATTATTACATAAAATGTGGTCAAGTTTAGTTTTACGAAAGTTGTTTTGCAAAAATCATTGAGTTGAATTTTACGAAGGTCATTTCATAAAATGTTGTCGAGCTGAATTTTACGAAAGTTATTTCGTAAAATGTTTTCGAGCTTGACCATACGAGACCTGTTTTTTTTTTTGGAAAACTCATGTTTTTGCTGCTGTTCCGCAAATTTAGTGTCCAAGTTTTAAATGAGAAACTATAGCCGTGATGGGATTAATTAACGCGACTAAACTTAATCAAAAATATTCTCGTTTTCGTAGGATTGATTAGAAGGAGTTAGTTTTTCCGAAGTAAGCTTAGGTGACAATTATTGAGAATGCACTGAATATGTTACAATAGAAGGGACGCTTGAATTTTTACGAAATCTTAGGTTTCAGAAAACGTTTTAGCAGTGAGGGATACAATCTCCCGTTTGCTTAGTTTAGTCTTCATCAGCCGTTTTAGGTATCGATTGATTCGATAGATATCAACTTTGTTTCTTGAATTTTTTTCCGGAAGAAGTACAGCAGTGGGGGTTGTGTACCCGATTTTCTCTGCTTCCTTATTTGGCGAGTAAGCTAGGGTTTCTCCACGATTTCTAAGAAAGCAAGTTTTATTTTGCCGAGAATTTTTCGGAAAACGTATTTTGGTCGAACCCTTAGGCGTTGAGATTTCTCCAACTCGATAATGAGACGAACTTTGCGGGGTTTGATATTTTTTATCGTTGTCCTTTCTGTTTACTTGTTTAGAGAGAGAAATCGCGAGTTCTTTTCGGTGCTCTTCCTCTGGCGAAAAGTCGCGACTAGGTTTTTGATTTTCTCGACCACTGCGGTGTTTGCATAAGAGTTGGCCATAGGAGCAGTCACTTCTGGAGTTGTTTTATGTGAGCTGCGAGTTTTTCTTTCATATATCTGGACTGTTTTGATCAAGCGTTTTTTTGGCCTAGAGTTAGAGTAATCTGCCCCCTCTCCTTTTAGCGCCAAAATGTGGGAACCGAAACCCACACTGTCGATTTTAGTGAATGGAGGAAACCAAAGAAAACCCTACTTTCCTTGAGGTCCCGATTCTCTGCAAGAGCCAACGACAAGTAATCAAATAAAGGCAGAAATATGAAAAGATAAGAAAATGAATTAAGAAAAGTTTGATCTTTATTCAAATTCTTGTAAGAGCATAGCGATTGTTACAACATATTATAAAATTTTTGGCCGCAAGAGCTGTCAGCGAGTTTTCTAGTTCTAGCCACCTAAAACCTTAAACATACTTGAGTCGTAGCTCAATAAAAAAAGACGAAGAAGAGATCGAACTGCCTTTGCGAGTTTGTATAGTAATCGAGTGCAAGACATAGAAAACCAAGCATGTCGAGAATGATGCCTAAGGTTCCTAAGTGCTAAGTTCTGTTCTGAGAATTTTATTGTCTTGTCTCTCCTTATATATGCCTCCAAGTTTGGTGCGTCTTTCCCCTTTTTCCTTGATTCGAGTTTATCTCTTTGCAGAAGTTTTCTTTATTTTCTTGATCTTCCTGTTTATCTTCAGAAATTTAACATTTATCTTCTCAACATCATTTCTGTTGAGTCAATTTTTTTTTTTTGAACCATAAGTGAGATTTTGTCATGTTTTAGGCTACTTCGGCCGTTTTATGACTTATGCGTTTTTACAATTATTCTTGAAGAAATCGTCGATTTGTCTGATATCAATTTTATGTGCCGTTTTCCTTACGAACTGAATCAGATCAATTCACTAAGTCGACGATACAATGGTGTTCAGTTAACCTATCTTGTCTTGACATTTGACTTGAGTTTTTAAGGAAAAACACGTGTTACTTGTTTTCTTTGTAAAATCTCAACGAAAACTTCGATTAGGACAAAAAAGGAAAACATTTCGATCAAGAATCGAAGGAGAAAAAAATCAAGGAGCTAAGGGCGACTTGGGAGAGGCCTGGTGAAACACCCGGACCCGGAAATCTGGACAAAGCCTCGAAAAATCCTAAGTAAAATTTACGAAATCTTCTAGTAATAAACTTAAACAAAAACGTCAACTTTATTAATAAATCCGTGAAAATAATGTAGAGTAATAGTATATGATTCATAAAACACCAGAATAAAATTCCAAGTTTCTAAGATAAGAAATCCCACCCTGATGGTCTTCATAGTCTCGCGCTCCGGTCCAACCAACTACTCATCACTTGCATCACAAAAGGAGGCATGAGCATAAAAAAGTACTCAATGAGGATGCTCTATACCGCCCACTATAGCCCAATAAGCAAAACACTAAATCAACACTAACACCCTAGCATCCGAATCTATCATTCTTTCCCGTAACTAGTTAAACCATTTCATTAATTTAACACTTCTTAACCTTTTGACCCGAAGGCCCATAATCCTACAACCGTAGCCAAACATGCAGCCGAAGCCAAACCTGCGGTCAAAGCCAAACCTGCGACCCGCCAGTCCCTTACGGCTCATAGCCAAACCTGCAACCCGAAGGTCCATTACATCCTCTTAACTAGTTTCCTTAATTAATTCAATTCGATTATACTTTGCTTAAATGCATTAACATTTCCTGTCCTATGTTCCCAAGATCAAACGTTCATTTCCCACATAAACATCCTAACATAGCTCGATAATCCATCCCACAAATATATAGCATGCATTTCTCAAGAACACGATGAACGAACTTTCCTTAAACAATTCCTATCATATATTTCTTAAGAACACGAACAACGAACTTTCCTTAACCAAATTCTATCAAACATTTACCTAAGAACACGATGAACAAACTTTCCTTAAACGAATTCTATCCAAGCATAAACATGTTAATAGTGAATCAAAACCAGACAAAATAATTCTTATTGTACTGCCACGAATCACATCCTCACTTGGATTGATCTTAAAAGATCAAAGACTCTGAACTTAGCTGCGTTTTTCCGGCGAAGAATCATGCGATCCTCCTTGCTCGATCCTCACTTCTCAAACTCTCTCTCTCTAGGACTGCACTCTTGCTCTAGCCTCTCTCTAAGACTTGGTGTTTAAGTTGTCTAGAATGGGAGCTGAAGGTCCCTTTTTATATTACTCTTGGACTTGCTCACCAAGCCGGAAATTTATTGTTGTTTCCTTATTTGGCGTGGCCGAAACTTGCTCACAAAATTTTGACCGAATCTCTACCATTCTTTCCTTAAACGACTCCCGCAGACCCGACCTTCCTTTCGAACAACTCGTCAACGATGACTTATCAGCTTGCCTTATTTTGAACCCGCCTTCCCGAACGTCCGAACTTTCCTTAGTTGGCTCTACGGTCCACTAAGCACTTCCTCAAACTTTGATCTTTCTACAGTCAGTTTATCCCTGTATATTCTAAGTTATCTATGCCTTAATAGTAAGAATGGCCTTTGATACTTAGAGAAAATGCATTTTTTATTCCATTCATAACGAAAGAAAAGTTTGGACACTTAGAATAATTTTCGTTTTCTTACAAAGAAACCTCTTTTGCGGACCTTTTCTTTAATAATAAAAAAACTCCGAGAGCGGGTCGTTACAACTCTCTCCCACTTATTAGGAATTCGTCCTTGAATCCACATCAGCCATCTGCTCATTCTTTTGGTTCTCAAATAACTCTGGATACTCAGCCCTCATCATGCTAGCACGCTCCTTCGTAGTCACACGTATCCCATCATGCTCCCATACTACTTCGACCATAGGAACTTTCTTCCTTCTGATTTGCTCGTCTGACAGTCTCGTCACTTGTATTGGTTTCCCATGTGTCGATAGACCAGAACTCAAATCCTCAGGTGGTTGTGGAATGATCGATGTTGGATCCCTTACCAACTTCCTCAACTGAGCCACATGAAAGAAATCGTGAAATGGTTGGAGCTCATCAAACGGAGGACTCTTCCCAAGGGAACCAATCGGGAGAAAAGCACGGAAGAAGGCAGGACGAGAAGGGCAATGACAGCAACCGTCACGGGGTACACATGATCATCGGCGGATCGTAATATTGCAGCGATACCGTCTCGGCCATCAAAACTTATCAGTGCAAGGCCGAGACAAGCGCAAATTGCCCAATCTGGCCCATGACCAATGACACTCCGAAAGGAGCAATTACTTTAGATGAAGAAGATGCCAGAGGGATCAATCAGCCACATTGCAATCCACTCGTAATCGATCTTGAGATAAGAGATCTCGAGGTCACTCGGGTTCTCATATACACGGGAAGCACGGTTAACGTCATCTTTCGCGACACTCTCAAAAGAATGAACACCGTGATATGCAAAGTTGTGCCATCACCTAAACCGCTAACCGGTTTCTCTGGCATGACATCAGTGACCCTCGGGTCAATTAAACTACCCGTTGCGGCAAAAGAAGACACCAAGATCGTCAATCACCCGACCATCTACAACGTCATCATGGGCACGCCTTGGCTAAATGCCATGAAGGCAGTCCCATCAATTAATAACTTAAGCATTAAGTTCCCAACTCATAACGGAATTGCCATGATTTGGGGCTGCCAAAGGCAGTCAAGACGCTGCTTCCTTGCCGAGCAGAAGCTAAGACAAATCACGAACACCGCGATGGCAAAAACCAAGTGCTTGAATAGCCCAAGCATCAGCCGAAAATACTTCGGAAAAAGATGACCCAGAACCGTCGACTCTAGAAACGACCAGTGAACAATCAGTTCCAGTGCCCAACGCGTCAAGCCCATCAAAGAAGACAAGTCCAACGGAAGACGTCGACCCAGCAACTGACGCAGTTGATACAAACACAACGGCCGAGTAAACAGATTCGCCCAAGCAAGCAGAACTACGAGATGGCTTGATCTTCGAAAGAGTTACGTAGGCAGCTCATCAAAAGACAATTTCAGCTATCCCCCTCTCTAAAAGGGGGGGGGAGTGGGTACATATACGAATACTCATGTATTCCCACATTCAGAAATAAAAAATTTACATTGTACTCGAAATTTTTAAAACTTTTTTCGGCAATAAAAACTTCGTTATAATTTCGTAATTTTTCTATCACCCCGCAAAGAAACATTATGTTATACATCCATATACGCGCAAAACGATTATCGCGCCATCCTAGAAACGGATCAACTCCACACTATCTTATCTCGGTCGAATCATCAATTTCAGTTCTCGACCGAAGCACGAGACCCTGGTCTCATATGCTTAAAGCATTAATTACGCAAAGTAAGTTTTCGAAAAATAGGTGAGACGTGGTCTAAATTTTCGAGAACACACCCCCAGTCCATTCACAACTATAAAACACTCGGAAATTGGCCCTACCGAGCACTTTAGCCGTCTTAAACGAACGCACCCAGGTCCGTCCTAAGGACAGATCCTCTCACATTTGACTAGGATAAATAGTGCGCTATAAAAGAAGTCCAAAATTTTGGTCAGCACTTTCGGGAGACTTAAAAATTGTCCCTGAAGATATGCCCGACTCCGACCAGACAAGCCATATAAACCGAGAACCTATCGTAGACTTCAAATCGGAGCAGAGTCAGGTTAAAATCGAAACAGGCAAAACGAAAGCCGATTAGTCATCGCAAAGCCTTAAACCGAAAGTAAACCTAGGTCTTGTCCTAAACCCAACACACTGGTCTCTAACGTCTCAAGGGATGATATGAAAAAGATACGAGATCTAAACACATGTCTCTTCATTCGTATCTAGACGTTCTCGAAACTTCGAAAACTCCTTGAATCTCGTACGAACAATGAATAGGATGATCCGCAAAAAAGGGAGGAAGTCGAGATGACAACTCGAGTTTTCTTTCTACACTAAACAAATTCCAAACATCTTTTTAAACACCCACTTATCATAAAAAGCACTGTTCGAATGAAAGCTAATAAAAGATAGGGATTCTAGGCCACACTCGGCCAGTCCCGCTACATACAACCATAGTCGGCCGACAACGAACGAAAGAGAAACATACAATAATGCAGAAGAACGCATTCCCAAATCAGCTGTGACCTCGCGATTACTCGTCAAAATCAAAGCACCCAGTTATCGATCTACGGAAAGAAGAGTCATTGACATCCAAAGGAGCCGTCGACTGGTTTACCTCACCCGTCTCATCAACAGTCCCCGCCTCGGCCAACACCGGATCGGGAAAAACATGAATCGGGTCCCACTGTTCCCAAATTCTCTCCTCGATCTGAGGAATCGCAAAGTCCCTATCCCTCTCATTCATGCGCTGGTATGCCTAGCATATTCTGCACCAAAAGAATAATCAGGGGCCTGTGTGAGGTATAGTCCGCCCACAGCGTCGCGACACTCTCGATAATACCCAAAGTCTTTATAACCCTTCGTAAGCTCTTCGAATTCATATGAGAACTTTTCACGATGGGTCTTCATGACTTCTGCCATTTCTCTCTTTGCTCGCCTATAAGCGCGACGAACCTTCATCGTGACTGACTCCATCTCACGACGACGAGAACTTTCCAACTCATCTCTCAGACGAGCAATATCATTGTTGATTGTCTCAGCCCTGAACTGAGCCATGCGCGCCTCCTCTCTATGGATCTCTAACCTGTTGGGAGGACATTGAAAGAGCTTTCCTCTACGAATTTCTTGATGATGCTGAAGCTACTCAAGAAAGAGAGCTTAATGATAAGTGGGACATGATGCTTGAAGGTTGGCAGAAGACGAGGGAAGAAATGAACATAGGAAAAATGGTCAACCACAATATGGCAAAGGGTGATGAATGTCATGAATTTGAGCCAATCAGAGCAAAAGAAGCTGATATTTGATCAACACAAATACCTCAGCGTTGATCGATACTAAGACCTCATCATCGTTCGATACCAGCCCCTGCTGTCAGTCGATACCTCTTAAAACCCAAGAAAGATCGAGTTGTCCGCATGACATTACAGACTCGACACCAAAGAGCACTGATGTATCAAGTTGTTATCTTTTCCTAGATGGAGACAGAGAGATCACCATAGATATTTCTTGGAGCTAGAGGATGAAGAACTTCCTAAAATTTCAAATCTGGATCCGAGTAAAGAAATCACTATGGAAGAATTCTTGGAGTTAGAAGAATGGCTTGCAAATTTTGATATGGAGAGTTCACCAAAAGCTGACGTCGGTCTACACCATCCACCTGACATCAATCGACACCAGCCACCTCATATCGATCGGCAACACCTACCTGATATCGATCGACACTCATCGTTGAACGAACGACCAAGTTACATGTTTGAACCAGAAAAAGTTGAGGAGAGAATGCACAAGTCCGAGGCCTCATACCATACCGTCCACGAACATCTGAGACCACCCATCTGCGCAGAAGGAGCTGCTGGTTTTCCCAAAAGAGCGAAGATAGTACATGCCCCTGTGTAGTTTGTGGTTCTATGCGCTGTTTCTGGAATTGAATTTCTTATTCCACCTCATAGGAATGTGGATTTGGGTTCTTAAATTGGGGTGTTTGATGATCCTCTACACGTAGTAGATTCTTAGAGAGGGTTGAAATATAGAAATGACGTTGACAAAGGCCCAATAGAAGAAGTATCGATCGACACTACCACTTCATTGTCGATTGACACCCGTCACATATCAGAGCATAATGAGTTTGAAGCGTGTCGAAATATTTTTAATGAGTCAGGAAGAGGTTGATGAACTTTTTCAATTTTACTTACTATCTAACCACTCTCCAGCACCATTCTTTGAGGTTATTGATTGCAGAGTGTACTGAATGGAAACCAAAGCTTATCATCTGCTAGTAACATCCACGCCAGTTGAGAAAGTTTGAAAGAACCAAAGCTGACCTCCAACCTTAATCAACTTAACTTACTTGTTTTGGGGCTTGGTATTCACTAGATTGGATTCCTCCTTCAGGTATGAAAGGTAAGAGTCTATGTGTTTTAAATTTCGATTCTAATTTATACACATTCTAGGTCTCATTCTGATAAATTTGTAAGTACAAATCAGGCTTCAGATATAACACATCAGTTTTGGTTCTAATTTGTATCACATCCTAAAAGCAGTAAATTAACCGTATATCATTTTGGATTCAGGTTATATTGGTTCAGTTCAGTTCAGATATATCAGAAGTTTAATCCAAAATTTAAAAGCAAACATAAGAAATAAATACTTTTTATATAAATTAGATATTTAAAGTACTTATTTAAAATTTTAATACTCATTTTCAGATATCATTTTAAAATAAATATAGGACCAAAGATTTGAAATACGTATTTATATTGGTGATAAATTTGGACATTCGATTGGTTTTTAAGAATTTTTTTTCGTGGGTTTTTATTTTTATGGGTTACTTGTTTGGATTTGAATATGTTTTGTACTACCCTACAAAACCATTTCTGCCATTTCTTACATCTTGGACTGGCTACATATCGGTGTTTTAGTTTTTTTTGTTCGGTTCGGACTTCGGCTTACGGATCTTATGTTCAAACCTACTTTAAATAAAGAGAAAATGCGAATGTATACTCGCGTTTTAAAATTGCAGGTTAAAATCTAGTATCTAATTAAAAATAAAAAAAACTTTTTGGTACAGATAATATTGGTTCGTTTCCACCTCTAATCAGTAGTCGGAGCTATATGCTTTATATGAACTGTACTTTATAGTTATTTAAATCGTGTGTAATAGATTCCAGCAGTTGGTACTACCGAACCAAGAATATTGAAATATAAATTTATGGAATTAATAGCTAAATAAATATATATGGAAAACGGAGAAAAAGTTGAAATGGTAAAATGATTTCACAAGTTTATACTGATTATATATATCTTTAGGAATCAACATTCACATTAAGCCATTATGCAATACCACAAAAATAGTGACCATCTTAATAGTTTTTTAAGTGACCATCTTGATTTAAATAAAAAACAGTGACACTATCAATTATAAACTACAATTCACTTAACTTATCATGCAAATATATAAAACACGACAAATATATAAAACACGACAAACTACAGTGCCCATCTTTTCTATTTACATGACAAATTTTTGGGATAATGTGTTCATGACAAACTTAATTATTGGGTATTGGCCGCCGTCAACAATTATAACGAAATGAAAATATTACTTAACCATAATCTAGGTTCCGAGGTTTCTGTCTATAAAGTGACACAAGTGTCAGTGTTGAAACCAACGTTCCGAGGTTTAAATGCACATAAATCCTCAACTTTTAAAGAATGGCAAACAATCAGGATGAACGATTTGATGAAGAAACAGTGAGCTTACAAGCAGAGAGGATCTTGTACTCCATTGCATTCCCTATGGTTCTCAAAAGCGCCTTGGAACTTGGCGTTATTGACACGATTGTAGCTGCAGAAGAAGGTGTTTGGCTCTCTGCTTCAGAGATTGCACTTCGTCTCCCAACAAAACCCACCAACCCGGAGGCACCAGTTTTGTTGGACAGGATGCTGGTTTTACTAGCCAGTCATTCGATTCTGAAGTCCCGTATGGTTGAAGCTGGAGAGAACCGTCGAACCGGAAATGGTGAAAGGCTATATGCTGCTGAACCGGTTTGCATGTTTTTCTTAAACCGTAGAGACGGCTCAGGTACTCTTTTTTCTCTATTTATGGTAGCCCTAAGCGAAGTCTTTTTAAAGTCTTGGTAAGTACCTACTACTTCTTTATTAAAAACAAGAGTAATTTGACGACATACACATAACAAACCAAAAAAACAATAATATAACTATTACATTCTTT
The DNA here is from genome assembly GCA_905132765.1 of Moricandia arvensis. NCBI lineage: Eukaryota > Viridiplantae > Streptophyta > Magnoliopsida > Brassicales > Brassicaceae > Moricandia > Moricandia arvensis. The sequence goes on from CAJHQP010009246.1 coordinate 18,843, forward strand.
ACGCTATGATATTTATGTATTAATTTCTATTTTACCCTTTCTCACTTTCATCTCTTATTTTTAAGTAATTTTATAAGTTTAAAAAAATATATGTCTAAATTTCTTAAATATCTATTAAAAACATAGTTTTTTTTTGGAATTTAAAAAGTTTTGAATTATGTAAAACTAATATATATTGATAAATTGATGAAATACAGTTATTATAAGATTTTGATCTATTCTATTTACGAAACATAGAATAGAATTGTTATTATGCAATCTTTCTCTCTTTCTCCCCCTCCCGCCGTCCCTCTTCCTCTCTCATTCCCGCCATCCCTCTTCCTCTCTCCCTCCAACAACTCAAACAGCTTCTCTGGTAATTATATCTCTTCTTCCGCCTCATGATTCTTCTTTTGTTGCAATGTAATATTTATTTAATTCTATTCTATTTAACGATCATAGAATAGAATACGTGACATTACAGTAAGACATTTTTGTAGGTGTATTATTTTATAGACGATTGATTTATATTTATTGTTCAAAACAAAACAATTACAAACAACAACATATAAATATTGTATTTTTAAAAACTATCAAAGGTCAAGAAAGTGTTAAGCACTAAAAATCAGTTAAACAAAAAATATACTATTTAAATAAAGAATATGGTATAGTATAGAATATGATATTAAGTTTTAGAGTCTCTCTTTTTCTTTTCTTCGCACACCTTCTTTTTTTTCTCTTCCTCCTCTCCCTCCCAAGTTTCTCCTCATCCTTTTCTCCCTCTCCGCCCAGCCTCCTCCTCATCCTCTTCCTATTTCTCTTCCTTCGGTCATGTGTTTTTTTTTCTTTTGCCTTTGCCTCTTCTTTTGTCTTCTCCTTTTCTGCGTCCCTCTCATTTGCTTGTATCCTTATTTTTTCGTCCTTTTCTTCCTTTTTATCATCTTTAAAAAGTGTTATTTTATATATTAATTATTCTGTACTATATGTTTGACAAATAGTATAGTACAGTATAATATTGTATTAATGAATCGTCACGCGCCGGAAGGAGAAATTCGTCCACTTACATACCAAATTGTCACAAGTTTCAATACATGGCTATATTCTTCATTCTTTTTTTACTATGTATATCTCACAAAATCACCCTAAAAACAACCCAAATTACTGTAGCTCTAACCTCTGCCCCGTCTAGTAAACCTTCTAATAATCCTGGTCAGTTAACAGTTAATTATTAATTCATAACAGGACTCATCTCAAAGACATGATTTTAGAAGGGAAAGATGCATTCACCTCTGCCCATAACATGAAAATCTTTGAATACATTGGTTCAAACCAACCGTTCGGTGATTTATTTAACCGGGCAATGTCAGAAGTTTCTACCCTGACCATGAAGAAACTTTTAGAAGTTTATAGAGGATTTGAAGATGTAAATACTTTGGTGGATGTGGGAGGAGGAATTGGAACTGTTATAAATCTAGTGGTTTCCAAGTATCCTCATATCAAAGGCATCAACTTTGATCTACCCTCCGTATTAGCCAATCCTTCTCTTTATCCAGGTATAACAATATATGAGTGATCTTAATAACAAAAAATATATTGAAATGTTCATGATAACTACAATGGTTATATATAGGAGTGGAGCATGTTTCAGGAGATATGTTTAAAGAAATTCGAAAAGGAGATGCCATCTTCTTGAAAGTAACTTCAAATATACACATTGTTTTTTAATAACCAATCATTAGTTTTGTTGTTTAACATAGATAATGACTATGAAATAAAATGTACACTTTGACAGTGGATACTGCATGATTGGACCGATGAAGATTGTGTAAAAATTCTAAAACATAGTTGGCAAAGTCTTTCGGACGGAGGAAAAGTAATAATAGTTGAAATGATTACTTCCGAAAAAGAAAAGATCAACGACTTCTCATCGAACATTGTGTTTTCCATGGACATGGTTATGTTAACCCAATGCTCGGGTGGTAAGGAGAGGTCTTTCTCCCAGATCAAGAATCTAGCCTTTGATTCGGGTTTTCTTCGTTGTGAAAGCATATGTCATGCATACTCATATTGTATTATTGAGCTCCACAAATAGATTAAAAATGGTGCCAAAGAAAGTTTCATCCAGTCCTTCTGAAGACTATGTATGGACTACAAACTTGAGGAGCTTCTTTGTTGTCAATGGTGTTCTTTGTTAATGTGTGTAGTATGGTTTATCGTTGATGTATTGGGTAATTTCTTTTCTTTAAACGGATTTGCTATTGAATGCTAGAAATTTTACAAGAGAATGACTCAGCCATAAAGTTCAAAATGAGAAGATGGGCAAAATGCTAAACAGATGACCACAGTGTTTAAAAGCAGAACATAAAAGAAGGGAGGAACCGATGGAATTTAAGTCCTAGTGAGACTGAAAACCATGGGCAGCACTACCTCATCCACGCCTTCCCTTCTTACCAATTGTTAACCATTCCATATCATGTAGTTTCTGAGATGGTTTTAACTTTTAAGCAACGACCAAAACAAATGACCACAATGTTTAAGATCACAACATAAAAGAAGCGAAGAACCTCTGCCCTTTCTAATAAACCTTCTATTAATACTGGTCAGTTAACAGTTAATTATTAATTCATCACAGGACTCTTCTCAAAGATATGATTTTAGAAGGAAAAGATGCATTCACCTCTGCCCATGACATGAAACTCATTGAATACATCGGTTCAAGTGGAACGTTCGGTGCGTCATTTAACCGGGCAATGTCAGAAGTTTTTACCTTGACCATGAAGAATGTTTGAGGATTTTATAGAGGATTTTAAGATGTAAATACTTTAGTGGATGTGGGAGGAGGAATTAACTGTTATAAATCTAGTGGTTTCCGAGTATCCTCATATCAAAGGCATCAATTTTGTCCTACATATAAGTGATCTTAATAACAAAAAATATATTGAATTGCCAGTTAATGAAATATATTGAATTGCCAGTTATCATATAAATGGAGCATGTTTCAGGAGTTATGTTTAAAGAAATTCCAGAAGGAGATGCCATCTTCTCGAAAGTAACCTCAAATATGCACTTTTTTAATAACAAATCATTAGTTTCATTTTTAACATATATAATGACTGAAATAAAATGCTAATTTGATAGTGGATACTACATGATTGGACCGATGGATATTGTGTTAAAATTCTAAAACATTGTTAGTAAAGTCTTTCTGATGGAGGAAAAGTGACAATAGTCGACATGATTACTCCCAAAAGACTAAGATCATTTTCTCATCGAACATTGTTTTTGCCATGGACAAGTTTATGTTAACCAAATGGGTGTTAAGGAGAGGTCTTTCTCCCAGATCAAGAATCTAGTCTTTTGGTTCAGGTTTTCTTCATTGTTAAAGCATATGTCACTACAAGAAATATGTACATTATCAGCGCGAGAAATATGATATAATAGATGTTTAATAGCGAATTCATAAATGCTATGTATGCGGTAACCATCGTAAGTACCCTCTTTATGATAGCATTTTTTAAAATGCTACGAAATGTGCAGATACTGTAGCAATAGTTGAATGCTCTTATTAACTTAAATATGGCACTACTTTTTTGGTACAAATTGATTACAATTCATATATTTGTGCTGATATGTCTTTCTACAATAAAATAAAATTAATTATAATTACAAATAAAATAGTTGAAAATTAAATTAAAAATTGTTTTATTATTGAAAATAAAATAAAATTTATTTATAATTAAAATTGGTTTACAAATTTATCTATTTTGGTTTACACTAAACCAAATTTAAAAAAAAAAACTAAACCTAAAAAAAAGACTCCAGCCCCTCGATGTTCTGTCTTCTCCAACCTCTGGCTCTGTCTTCTCCAACGTCTGGCTCAGTCTTCTCTCTGACCTTCTCTTTGCATCCGGATCTGTTCTCCCCGCCTCAACCTTGAGCAAATAACAATCCAAAGTAGCAGACTTTAACAACTACAAATCTCACTACAGTCCAACAATGTTAGGAGATGAAGAGAAGGAAAAAGAAGTGAGAGGAGGGGGAAGAGAGACCTTGGTATGTGGTAGTTCGACAACAGAACAGAAGAGAGACCTCCAGTCACCTCGTCACGTCAAGCCTCTTGTGCTTTCTTCAAATTCCTTTACCAAAAAAACAAATCAAAATCAGATTCAAATGAGAGAAAGAGAGAGGGAGAGAGCTCTACAAGAATGGAAAAGAAGAAAATAATCAGATCCATGGAGAGAGAGAGAGAGAGAGAGAGAGAGAGAGAGAGAGATGGCGGATGGTGGTGGTGATGGTGGTGGTGACGGATCTGAGAAGCAATGGTGGTGGTGATGGACGGGTGAGAAAGATGGTGAGGTGGTGGTGGTGGTGACGAGTGAATGATCGGTGGTGGTGGTG
>CAJHQP010009247.1:0-23211 GCA_905132765.1 Moricandia arvensis
TATTGTGTTTCTAAGTTTCAGAGACGTAATTTTCATTTTTTTTCTAGTGTCATTGTTGGATCTAACATTTTCATATCATGAATTAAGTAATAAGAAATAGACTAATGGTGATAAATAGATAAACATATGGAAGAAACTTAGACAAGACCAAAAGTAACTTAACAACAGTAACAAGACAAACAGAAGTCAATGCCCGAACCATACAACTAGAGCATGGTGCGTTCTTGACTACTACTTCCCAACCAAAAATAAAAACTGAACAAGAGGAGACAAGTACCCCCAGAAGAGTAATGACTTCTTACACACTTTGCTGGAATTAAAGGCAAAATAAGTAAGTAGTAGGAGTACTACTTAATAATAACTTTCACTTCTTCTCTGATCATTGAAGACCCTTCTGAGAAAATCAGATGGGAAAATGAGCTAATTTAATGACGTCCTCAATCAAGCAGGTGAAGGAGAATTCAAGGTGGTTTTAATTTGGTGGACAGTAGTACTGATGAGGTTATTAACTGTTTCCATTGACTCCATATTCAATTTTCCTGACTGCAAACTACTCACCATTATCTGAAACCCAACCGTTATCAATGACCCTCCTCCTCCTCCTCCTCCTTCAGCTTTGATCTCTGTGGTTCCGTCTGGTAAAACAGCAAAACCAGAGGGTAAAATGGGAATGTAAGATGTGTCTTGACCGCTCATTGCTATGTTCAGTGCTGGTATGTCCACTGGAGTGTAGACCACAAGGGAGCCTGATGAGTCTACGCAGCTTTCTTGTAGAATCAGCATGTTGTTTTGTGATGATGATGCATTGAACCCCTTTTGAACCAAAGAAGGTATAGGTACCTTAGAATAAAAAAACGAATGATCTGTATAAGTATCAAAAGAGGTATAGCTTACACGCAGAACCGAAATGCAGTTTCCAGGGTGTGATCCGTTTGCAATATGAGCAACTTCTTGAACCGAGTTTCCATCCAAAAGAACGTCCCACTGTAAAACCAATACAAAGAAACATCAAGAAAACTGAAAATAATGTTACACGAAATGATCTTTAGTAGTACCTGAGGTCGAGTTCTTTCATCTTTGAGGAAATTAAAGACGTTTTGTGGAGAAACTGGGAGCCAGAAACTGGTGGCTGCACATAGAACCATTCCATTTGGTTCGTGCTGACTCTTATACGAAGTCACACGGATTCCAAATGCATCCAATCCAGAAACAACAGTTGATCGAGTGTTGTTAGATGTGCCAACGCTCAAGCAAAAGTTGCTTACCATTCTTTGAGCAAGTCTCATTATACTTTGCTTCCCTTCAGGCGATGGAATCACTGAATCGTTTTCAAATGTGTTACTCGAAGCATTGATAGAGATATTGAACCTTGAACATTTCAGTTTTACCTCCTGTGAGATCACGTGATGATGTTGCTGGTTCTAGTAGAGACGTGAATCTCTCACACATTCTTTGGAGAGTAGAGATCCAACGTTCAGCTCCAAAAGCTAGTCCTTCACGGACATTGTCTTTAAACATCTCATGAATAGGTTCTTGCTCCTCCACTTCAACATGTTCAACCCAAGTAACCTGTTGTTATACATTCAATGAAACAATCAAATGATACATAGATGCTATTAACATGAAACAAAACAGAACAGTTACACACATACCTTAGAATAGCCATTGGACAAGTCCTGAATCAAGCAACCAGAAGGGAAACGATATGACCGAGAATGAGTTATAAACTGAGGAAACTCATAGGAGACATTCAAAATTGCCCAAGTTCCATGTTCGATTTGCTGACAATATCTTAGCACACTGAACTCACGCGTCGGTACCAATGGAGAAAGCACTTGAAGCTCTTCAAGCATCTACCAAAAGCCAAAAGCAAAGTTACTAAAGAGTTTCATACACCAAAAGACTCGAGAGTTAGTGTTATCTTCTGACCAAATGCAATGCATCTCCATGTGAACCACGCATTCCAGATGATATCACCGCAAGTGTTTTAGACGATGCAATGATTGAAGAAAAAAGCTCTGAAGATTTGACCTACATGTTAATGAAACCCCACATGAGAGAACAAGAAACAAGTTTGTAAAGACTAGAGTTTAGAGTTTAGTTACTTACAGAGTCCATGAGCATGTCCACAAGAGTCATTGCATTAGTGAAAACAGCCCCAGAAGATCTAGTTGCTTCTTTTCTAAGGTTGTGGTTCTTTCCTCCACGAGTACTTGATCTTGGGAACATATTCTCATAGCTTTGGAGATTGAGAACGTCTCTGCATCCATTGGTTTTGATCCATAGAGGCTCATTTGTTTGTGTAAGCCTAAGCAACTCTTCCATAGCGGTGACAGCAATGTTGGTCATAAGAGACTTATCAACGTCTGATAAAATCAAGTTTGTTTGATGAGATGGTAAAGTAGGAATAGCCATTGAAGAGCTACTACTTCCTGTAAGAAGATCAAAATCAAGGGAAGGACCACTGTGGAATGGCGAAACGTGCATCGGGTTTAGTAATGGTGGGAGATGAGAAAGTGGTCTCCCCATAAATTTAGCTGCAATGCTTGAAACCCTTTCAAGCTGCCAAAAGAAAAAACATAAAATGTTTACACTCTAAAGTCAAACCACAATGCATGAAGAAGAAAAAAAAAGAAGCTAGAACCTCTTCTCGGAGGTGTGCATTTTCGATTCGAAGCTTCTGTTCATCAAAGTAAGAGTCTTCATGAATAGGAGCATCGCCACAGTTGAGGCAAATGGCGTGTTTGATAGCTTCTCTGATCGCAATGTTTTCGCAACGGATCCTGTCATTCTCTTCCTTGAGTGCACAGTTATCAGCTCTCTCGTGTTGTGCCTGTCAAAAAAAGAAAAGATGGTGAGGAGACAAAAGCTGAGGAAGAGTAGAAAGTAAAAAAAGTAGAAAACCTTCTTTTGAGTTCTTCTGTTCTGAAACCAAAACTTGATCTGTCTTGGAGATAAACCAAGTTCTTTGCTAAGTTGCAACCTTTGTTTCTCATCTGGATGTTGACACTCATTGAAAGTCCTACAAAACAAACAGAACAAAATCACCAGAGAACAAAAAAAAAAGAAGAAAAAAAAAGGGATAAGACATACGATTCAAGGCGTTGGATCTGGTGAGGTGTGTGGCGGTGAAACCGCTTCTTCATCTTCTTCTTGTCCGTTTCAGAGCTGTCGCCAAGAAACTCCATCTTCACTCGAAGTATAAAGGTCTCTAGTACACAAAGAAACAGTAACAAAAGTACAAAACCTTTTGTTCCTCTACCCTTTCTAACCAAAGTAAACTAGCTAACACTGGACCATCACACAACCCAGAGTGAAAAGAAAGTTATGAACTTTGAACAACCAAAGGAAAAAAAAAAGATCTTTGAGAGCACAATCGTTTGAGTGTTTGAGAGAGAGTATAAAAAGAAGAAGGATAAGAAAAGAAACGGAAGAGAATCTGATAGCTGTAATTAAGTGTCTTGTCTTTTCACAGAACCACTAAAAAGAGAGAGGATTTGTATCTTGCCGCCATTAGTGCTTTAAACTTTCTTCTCTTCCACATTTCACTCCTTTTACATTCATTACAGATTCCTAAATCTCTCTTCTTACCTGTCTCCTCTCTCTAGAGAAATCGCGTAACTGATACTGATGGGGAGAGGGGTTTTAATGGCGTTTTGACAGGAGGTGAAGAGAGAGAGGTTTGTGGGTTTTAAATTCTCTTGCTTCTTTCTCCATTACTGCACCTTGTACTCTCTCTCTCTCTCTCACCATTTTCGAGGTAGAGAGAGAGAGTGAGATGCCTGAAACCAAACTCATCTCTACTTTACATTTAAATGTTCCGGTCTCAGAGAATACTTCCCGGTAAAACATTGGTTAAGTCGCCGGTGAGTTTTGAACCAACGAATACGGTTATACAAAACCGGTGACTTTATCCACTTGCTATGGTTCGGTGGGTTTTCTCAGTTTCGTGTAATGACAAAATTGAACTTTTTCTTTCGGACTTTGCTGACTCACTTGGAATATTCTTTTGTGGGAATACTGAAATTTATGCAAACAATTATGCATAATATTGGAAATAATTTACGATTGTGTCATCATTTTACTATTTTAGGAAATTATTCTGATGTTCATCAGAGTGAAACAACATTTTGTTTGGTAAACTATAGTCTACAGCTTAATGGGTGCATGTCTTTTTCTTTAGAAGGTATATAGTAATGGGTTTAACCTGTACTAACCTTTTTTTTTCTTTAAATGATGGTTATGCAATACCATATTTATCGCATCTCATTAGCTAGGAACATCACATACACGTTAAGTATCTACTTTATTCAGTTCATCACTAACTCAAATACAATGGTTAGAACAAAAACTTGGCAAAAAATATGTCATACATAAGAAGTAACGTTTAATAGTACCCGAGTCTTATCATCTAATGTTCTTGTTGAGCCTAAACGAAATTAATTGCACATTGATCTTCCAAAATCTGCAGCTGCCATGTTAAATCTGTAGTTAGACCCTTAGAACAATTCAAAACTATGCTGAATATATATAGCCTCTCAAGAACACTTAAGATTCCAAACCAAGATCTCTACCTATAAATTGAAACAATTATCAAAGGTAAAGCATAAACTCAAGTGTTGATGGGACTTACGTCTTCTGTCTTCTCCAAGTCAATGCCTAAGCCATCTTGATCAGCCAGAAAAAGAAAGGATCTCTTTATTTGTGTCTTCATTCGCTACACTCCGGTTGTTCCTCTCTTCGTTTGCGCTTATTTGTTGTTGTAGCCTCATACCAATCTCCTACTCTCAAGGCATTTGACATACACATCACTGCTTCTTCAACTGCTTCTCTCTCCTCTGGATCTAGATCCTCTAGTGACAACGTTGAAGCCACCTCGTCGAATTGGAGTATAGCAGCTTGCTAAAAAAGAAAAAGCAATGGTATAAAGGCGCAATTCCTGAGGTGGTTTATGCAGTAAGTTAACCAAAGACGATCCATTTACCACGTTCATTATATCAGCTTCGAGACTTGTATCTCTGTGAAGCTTTGGGACTGTGATGCTATTGAACCACTGCATATATTCAGTTTCATCAACATTGCCTCCTTCATTCTCCACAATGTTTTCCCTTCGTCTCATCCATTCTTCATCTGCTGTGGTCATGTCTTCCAGTAAGTCTTCGTCGTGAGTTTTCTCGTTTTTTCTGTGAGGGACTTCTCCGGGGATAACTTGGCACATACCAAACTGCTTCATGCATCGATCTGGCAAGTGCCATTCAACTACTTTTGGAGCGATCAGTTTTGTTCTTGACCTACCAAGAAGTAGATTATCTTTGAAGCTTTGTGGCACAATGTCAAGATCTCCTTCGAAGGGGCACCAAGTAAGCTAAAGAGAGGTCGTTAGTAATATAATTTCAAAAGGGATTCACAAACATACGAATGTCTAAGACTGCAATGAATAAACTCTTACATTTGATGAATCTAGATCATCAAGTGCCTTGCGATACTTAAACAAATCATTCTTGGACCGACTCTGTTGCCTTCCTTTCCACAAAAGTGCCAGGGGAAACTGACGGGTGGTTCTCTTTGGCCGGTCAATATTCAGATGGAAGTAACTCCAACACTGAAGATAAGTAACCCAATTAGTGTGCAAGACATAAAGTGATAAGCAGACCATGAAGCTCTTAAAGATAACAAAGGGAAACAAAACCTGTAAGAGAGTCAAACATCCACCAATGATACTCTGAGAACGTTGACAGGCATTACCAATCTGCCTATACAAGAACGCTAACGCAGCAGCACCCCAAGCATACTCTCCAGCTTTCTCAAAATCCTCAAAGAGAATAAGATAATCCACAGAGATCTTACTAGGATCCGTAGTTGCGAAAACCGTGCTCCCAACAAGGTATATAAGATAAGCACGCGTGTGAAACTCAACCTCTTCCTTCGTAGCTCCCTTAGGACACTCTGCGAAACTCTCCTTCAACCATCTTGCAGTCACTCGGTTCCCACTCAACTCACCTTGTGGCAGCTTCCCCAAGAGTCTCTGACAAACCTGAGAAGGGTCTTCGTCTCTTTCTTTAACACCACCAACCACAGGCTTCCCGTCAACAGCAAGACCGAGAATTAATGACACCTCGTCGAGAGTGATTGTCATTTCTCCACAGGGGAAGTGGAACGTGTTGGTTTCTCTTCTCCAACGCTCGACGAGTGCAGAGATGAGAGAGTTGTTTAAACTGATTGATCCTATTAGCCTGAACCAACCAAAGCCTGCTTTGTCAACTAATTCTATCTGCTCCTTTGTGAGCTTCCAGTGATGAAGCAGTGAAGTTCTTTCCTGGCATCTAAGCACACCTCTCTCCTGGAAAAGACAAAACAGAACTATTTTAACCAGTGTTGTTTATGTTAAGACAAAGGTAAAATAGAGATGGAGATTGAAACTGCGATTATTACTACCTGTCCTGTCATAATAGCGGAAGATACGTGTTTCTCTTGCTCGTAAAGGACGGGCATGGTCACTAATCTGTAGACTTTATCTGATTTATCAATTGTAATGGCTCTCGAAAATTAGGGTTTATGTGTCAAGCGAGATCAATTTAACACAATGGTTCCATGAAACTACTAGTGGAAAGAAGATCATATATAATCGAGAAAACGAGAGCTTACGATTTAGAACGAAATCTAAAGAGGAGTCTAGGTCAAGGTTGCTTCGGAGGAACTTGAGCCAGTGTGAGATCGCGGCGGCGCAGTCGCAGAGTGTGAAGAATCTGGTTTGCGTAAAACATAATAATCCCTCTTTTTCTACATTATTTTTAACTTTTATTACACATTATTTTTTTCCACACACATATTAAATTTTAGTTTTGAACTCGTTAAATTTGGTTAATGGAAAATTAAGTGTGTATTATGAAATAAACAATTACATTTTGTCATTTCCTACAATTAAAAATCATAATGACTTTGAAATTACAGTGATTTAAAATAGAAAAAAAAAAGATTATTAAGAAATTATAACAGATTTTAACAGATTCTTGTCTTGGTTGACTTTTTCTTCACTTAAAAAGATTTCTGACTTATTTTTTGAAAATAGAGATTTTGAATCCTTATCACTTAAACGACGCACTGACTGATCGGTGAGTAATCTGTCGACCAGGTTGTTTTGTCTGAATGAAATCTGCATCATCTCTTCTACATTCTGCTTGCTTTAACTCCAAGTCAAAACCATTCTTTTAACACATTGTCACATCTCCAGCAACCTTAGCCACCAAGAACATATATACTCTCTCGGGATTCAGGACAACACCAACATTTGCATATACTTCAGACACTCTTGAAGTGTTATTATTAATACTGGAAATAACAGAAATAATATTTTATTGCAGAAACATATGGTTTACATTAACATACAAAGATCCCTCTCATGTAAACTGATCCAAGCCCAGTTTTGCAGGCAGCCACTGGAAACCACTCATTCTTTTGCTCTATAAGGTCTACACATACTGCATCTTCGATTGCTCTTGTTTGAAACGTTTTGAGCAGCTTCAGACTACGAAGATTCAACAAGAGGAAGTTGATACTCATCTGGTTTCAGTGCCAAGGCGAAATCAGGAAGTGTTGGTGCCGTCTCCATGATTCTGTTAACCAGAGAGCATTTTACATATCAAAAAGAAGAACTCAGCTTTATATGTTATTGCAGAAGAAACAAAGTCAAATAAAACTCACTTTTCATAAGAGTATAGATCACGGTTTATCCTGACTTTACTCGAAGTATCTTTCGGGATTTTCTCTGTTAGATACTTCATTGTCCCGAAAAGCGGTGGTGTCCTGCAGAAAAACAAATATTAGATCTTCAATACAATCTGTGGCCAAATGAGCTCAGAACAAAACCAAGTAAAGAGAAGATACCTTGAAGTAGGTGAAGAGGCGTTGAATGCTTCTGATGCTTTCTTACTTTCTTTGAAACATTCATCTGCAGCTTGTAATGCAGCAACTGCCATGCCATGTGATTTCTCTGTGTTTCCTTCATCAAGAATCAAACCGTGATAGTAGTAAGCCGCAGCCTGATCCAAAAATATTCCAGAGGATGAAACATGACATTAGACAAATGGACCTTATATAGACAGACTTTACAAGGACAGGACAAAATGCAGCCAAGGCTCAGGACAGTAACTGAAAAGAACCAGACAGGTTTACATAATGTAAGGAGTAAGAGAGCAAAAGAAAGACCACAAAACACTACCTTAGCTTCAACATACTTCCACTTAACGAAGAGTCTATGCTTCTCTCCCCAACCATTTGCCAATGGAAGATTCATCAAATTATCTTGTGCCTGTTTCAGTGGCCACCGACAAGACAATTAAAACATTAATGAAAATTTCAGATGGTTGCAAGAAGTAGAAGCCACTTAGACAGTCAACTCGGATAAGGGTAAGTAATTTACTTGCTGCCAATATTTAACCATTTCACAGGCAAGTCTTCGTTTGACTGCAAGAGTGGCCTTAGAACTATCAATTGCCATGCCAAGTTGGATATCAACACCCTAATAGAAAAAAAACCAGTAACTTGAAAGATGTTAGATCATCGAAGAGAGAAAGAAACCACATGTAAGCACCTTATTATCCGTTAAAAAGAGAGGTTTTACCTGGCCTAGTGCTTGCAAGCAAAGAGCTCTTAGAACTCCCTCCGCTAGGTCAACCGGTAAACTTCTCCTGCAGAAACAGAAGTACAAAGATTGTGCCATTAAGTTCAATTCAGAATTACCAACAAGTAGAGTAAATTGATATTATAAAATGTTGTCATCTACAAACCTTTGCTCAGCAGAAAACTGAGGGAGAACATTCTTAACAGCACAGTCAAGATATCCAGCTGCCTTTAAGAAGATATCAATCGAAGCTCTTCTGTTTTCTATAGTCAAGAAAACAACAACGAGACTGTTCAGTGTCAGGAACCTTACCAGAACATTTAGTTAACAATTTTAAAAAGAAAAACCATCAAATAGATTAGAGGCAAGCAAAGAAGCCTAACCTTCTGATACTTTTGGATGGTTGTGGCCATCACTAAACCCTCTAGGAAGAAGCAGCAAATTGGCTTGTGACATTTGTAGCATTGCCATTAGATGCAAAACAGACAAAACTTCATACCAAATGTTTGACATTGCTGTTTCCTGATTAAAATTATATATGTAAAGAGTCGTCGGTACAATAAGATGAATACTGCTCTGATTATTATTACTAACCTCTTCTTCTTCCTCCTGGTTTACCCAAATAAAATGTACTTTAAACTGTAGATGGCTACCTGAAGAACATCACAAACACTTTAAAGTCAGAATAAATCTCTAAAACCAAACAGATCTTTCAATTTATAAACACGTAACAGGATATTACCATCTTTAGTTAGCTCCAATAGAACAGGAAGATAGTCTACCAAAGCTTGATGGAGATCTGATAGCGTGGAACCTCCTGCCAAGAAACAAATTCCCCTTAGAGCCATAAACAGTACAAAGTAGAACAAAGATAGAAAACAAAATACAAAAGAACTTCTCAGATATAAATACCGTGTTGTGTCTTTCTCCTAGTTCTTGTTATTGTAGGACCTTCTTGATTAGCCATCACTACTATACGCGTTCTCAAAGCTGTCAAGCGTTCCACTAGAGTCTTTGGCAACTGATCACCAAGTGCCTGTGAAAACTCAACGGGTCTCGGTATCCTTAAACCGGGTACATACACTGAAACCTCACCGATGCTTGTTGGCTTTCTTCTGTTCCCACCAGAGTCTTTAGGCGTTGATGCAAAGCATCCCATCTTTTCTAACAAAGCTTTAAAGAAATCTACAAAAAGGAAAGACAAATCTAACACTATAAGTGCCAAGTTTTGATAAAATGCTTCACAATAAATCTTGTTTGCGATAAACAATCAGTGATGATGAAATGAATCAAAGCTAGAAGAAGAGAGAAGAATGATTCAAAGGAGAAAACTTGGTAAACATTAATGGCCAACCAAAAAAACAGCTCAACTCCTTCCTCCTCCACTAGATTCATAAGGATAAAGTTAACACCCAGCTCACGAGCTATCTGCCATTACTTGCTCATTCAACGTGACTAGAACTCTACACAATTTTTTTTTTCTAACAGTATTCTACTTTACGACCAAGGAAAGTCCAAGCAGAAACAAACAAGCAAATGCCTACGTTACAAGAATATTACCAATAACATGTAAAAGACGCTAGATTTCTCACCTTCACCTTAATGATTGGCTATAAGCTATCTAATTCAAATTGTTTTCTGCAACAAAGGAGCAAAAAAAGGAAAGAAAAAAGCATGTGAGGCACGGAGAAAGCATGAAACTTTAAACAGCTTCCTCCACTATGAATGATGTTGAGAAGAAAACGAAATACCCATTACATAAAAACGAGGACTTGTCAAGGCTGCTAAGCAACTTGACTTGAAAAGAGAAGACTTTGAGTAAAGGGTCACCAAGACTTATGCTATAAAAGAAATGAATCATAGAAAGGGATGTTTTATCGGAGTTATAAAACTTCAATTTGTAAAAAGAGAAAAACCCACCAGCTAGAAAAACCTAAAACCCTATTTTCACCATTGAATCGTTCAGAATCATGTCTAGTAGCAAGAAAAACGAAGTCAATCTACAGTGAATCTGGAGAAACACAAATAGATTCTTACCAAATATATATTAAAAACTGTTCCTTTATATAGCTGGATTGAGAGGAAAGATATTAGCACAGATGATTAGTAGACAGAAGTGGAAGAGACTGGTCTTTTATAAAGAATGGTACAAGGAAGAAGATGAAAAATAATGGAAGAGGTTAATTTCAACGCCAGAAGAAAATAATGCCCTCCCTAGTACCTCACTAGTCACTGTATAGCTTAGCTGACTACCAAAAAGACAAAAAAAAATCTCCAATATAATATCGTTACTTTGATATTTTCTTAATAACAATGTAATTTACAATCATTAGTCTATCATCATAAGTTAACCAACATCACAGTTTAGACGGCACCTAAGCAACTCGGTTTTATTCGAAACGATTTTTTAAAAATCTGATTTATATCGATTTATACGAATAAAATTGATTCAAAATATTTAAAATTAGTTAAAATTAATTTAAATCGATTTAGATTATTCTGAATATTTTAATTTAACAATAATTTTAATATAAATTTACAAATTTATCTAATTTCTTTTATTTTACATATCTAATATTATAATTTATCATAATAAATTTATATTTATATTTAAAAAATAAAAGAGAAATACTCTAAGATAACCTTAAAAAGTTTTTGTCACAAAAATAACCCTCAAGAACAAAAATGACAAATCTAGCCTTTTTTTATTTTCAAAAAATTAATTTTTATTTTTTTTTCAATTTTAAACCTCACCCCAAAACCCTACCCCATAACACTAAACCCTAAGTTTAGATTAGTTAACTAAAGGGGTATAAATGTATATTAGTCATTTTGTTAACCATTGGGTTAACTAATCTAGACTTAGGGTTTAGAGTTATGGGGTGGGGTTTTGGGGGTGAGGTTTAAAATTAAAAAAAAATTAATTTTTTGAAAATAAAAAAAGGCTAGATTTATTATTTTGTTCTTGAAGATTATTTTTGTGACAAAAACTTCAAAAAAAGTTATTTGGGAGATTTGCCCAAAATAAAATATTTCATATATTTATATATATAAATAAATCAATAATTCGTTAACGTCTGGTGTAGAATAATTCACCTAGCAATTTTTTAAATATTATACCGTGAAAGAACTCATTTGTAAATGGATCATATGCAACTAATTAACTATTGATATTGACTATAACTTATAACATATCTTAAAGCAAACTTTTTGATAAATCTTAAATCAAATTTTAAAATGACATTATCTTCTAGCTGTGTAATGTCTACTGGAGGGGACTAATGGTTTTTCAATGATTTATTTAATTTTGGACGTGCTGGCATCATTAGCTGTCCATCGGCCTCATTCTCACAACGTTGTAGATTTGCTCTCAAAGAGCACAGCTTTATATTATTCTGTTTTCAGTGTTTCAAAAATAAATATATTTTTTTTCCACATTATAAAACATTCCTAGGCTTATTCGTTATTTTCAAATACCTTCATACATATCATGAACGCTTTAAACCGTTTAATATTACAATTTGATACTAATTATAAAATGAATACAACCAACACTAATTTTCTTAGCATCCATTCCATGTCATTACTGAACTTTGTCCACAAACATTCTTTTCTTTTTTACTTTACAGAAATATCTAAAATGTCGCTGTTAATATTTGAGTCTAATAACATGATGCTTATAGTAAACCACAAGTATAAAACTAAAAGACAATCATCATAAAAACATATCATTTAGATTTTTGTTGTTGTTGTTCCAAATAGAATACTAATAATTAGCGAGGGACAAAATCACTCGCCGGCCTGAACGGTGTATAAGGTGCATAGCCACTCCACGTCCAGTCACACTTGTTCGTTTATGTCCCCGTAATTAATGCGCCGGTGGCTTCGCTTCTGCTCTATAGAGAAACTACAAGTTATCATGTCACTGTCCACGTGGCTGCCTTATTGGGCATGTAGACGTTACTATATATGTTTTTTTTGGGAGGGCTCAAAACAAAAATAGTAACAAGTGAAATTATTATAATTTGTGTGGGAACCACTGGGCAGGTGTCGAGGCCTGAGGTTGCTAAACATCGCGGCTGTCTTTCACCGTCCAACGGTCCAAATACTTTATAAAGCTGGCAAGGTGGTTGGTTCTCAATCATTCCGTTATGTTGAAGGTATCTTCTTCTTTTTTCTTTTATTTTCGTTTTCGTCTACGACTCTTGCCTTTTATAGAACAGTCTTATATTTGTGTGATCTGTATAAGCAACAGACATCATTATAGGACTAATTTATTGTTATTATTGACTTACTATTACAAGTTTAATCATTAGCTAATAACAACGCTCTAAGTATATAAGAGGAAAAACATCGCCGATAAGGCCACTGTCTGGCCCTTGTTTAAACCAGGCCAGGATTTGTAAGCCCGCGGGCTTATTACCATTTAACATAGTTAATCCATGATAATGGGCTTCTCTAGTTAAGTTTTGCGTGTTCATGGATGATGACGAGTTGTTTTGGGAGCAAAGTTTGGACATTTTTATGATCCAAGATTGGTAACTTAAAAGGGTCATTCCAGTTTATCTTTTGATCTGGAGTTCATGTGTATAATGATGCTATGATAGAGCTAAGGTATGATATTATTTATGAAAGAAGAATTTTTATAATCTCAACACGGTGATGAACTGTGTGATTGAGCCCAAATCCAAGAGCCATCTCTTGAATTCCCTTAACAATCCAATTCCAAGCCAAGTTGATAATGAAGATGATGACTCCTATTTATAGCTCACATTCAACTCCTATCATGCCGAGTCAGCTCCAGGTTATCAATCATCCTATGGTATTTATCAACACCCCCTCGCTATAAAAGCTTGTCCTCAAGTGCAAACAATGTCCCTTGTGCTTGCAGGTACATATGAGTCTCACCAACACAGATAAAAAGATAAGGAAGTAGTGGCTTGACCCCAAACTTGTACACAGCTCACTTACGTTGCTCCTCATCATCATGAATTCATAAATATGTATGTAACCTTTTGTTAAGACAGTACGAAAGAACAACCCCAAAAGATAAGTACCTATAAATACACGTTTTATTATGAATATTGTACAAATATGTTGAAATGAATTATACTTGGATAAGCTTTCTGATTGCATGTGTATATTATATCATCGCATATAAAAAATTTATAAGTGTGTGTAAACAGTTTCAACTTTTACAGAATATGTGGTGAATAATTAAGATTTTGAGATATCATGAAACCTAAGGAAGCATACAGTTTGTAAGCCAGTAGGTTGTTCTATATATCTGTTATTAATCGGTTTCTAATTGTTAGTTTAACCAGCGTACTACTTATCCTCCAAAGGGGAGACTCGAATAGGTTTCGAAATCGACAATGAAGAACAGATGTAATTGAACTTTCTTCTAATCTGAGAGACTGAGACAGTAGAAAATTATGGGTTTATATATATATGTCCTAAATTTCCTCATTACAAAAAAAAAGATGGATCGAATTGTTTAAGTGTATGAGTTTGCAGATATAAACTGAAGAACTAAACAATATAATGCTGTTAGCTGCAGATGACATGCTCCTGGTATAGTTTTGTAACGGGAAGGACTAGATGCTTGAGGCTTGATGTTGATAGTATATGTCATACGACACGAGGTATGTTTCTCATAATAGTTTACAACTTTGTCCTCTTAACTTTATTGAGTGTATTTGCATGGATTTACACAACAACTTCTAGAGTTTTGGTATAGAATTGATTATGTGAATAGTAGATTAAGAGAAAGCTAGATACACTCCCGTATCACATACTCTTACTGAAAGAAAATGCAGTATCTTTCAGGTAAAGTCCAGATTGAGTCAATCCATATCTTCTCAAAACTCAAGAAAAAAGCTTGTAGGATGGTGAGTTTCAGAGTGATATTAATATTCATGTTTTCTGATGACAAGATGAGTATGAAAGAGAGAGGGATAGGTTTTAAAATTGGACTGTGGACACAGTGATCACTTGGCGTAGGTGTTGCCTAGAGACGTAAAGTTCAATATGCAGAAAAAAAAATGACAATTATTTTAAGTGGTTTAGAATAATGGCGTGCCGCAAGGGAGAGGTAGGAATGAGTCAATGGTTTAAACTTATGAGTCAAGTTGGGGAGAGAGTGGGACAATTCATTGAGCACAGAAGACTTGAAAAATCAACTGAATAATCAACTGAAAAATCCAAAACGAGTTGACGCAAGAGTTGTGAAGCCAAAGCTCTATAAAGGAGCCCTACGCATTACACAACTCACTACTTACCACACAAAACTTAAGAAGAAAAAACAATAAGGATGATTTCGAGCCAATCCTTTTTCATCTTTTTTCTTTCCCTTCTATTCAACACTCTCGCTTCTCCTACGCACGAGAGGGATGCTCTTTTGGAGTTCAAAAATGAGTTCCCCATCAGTGCACCAGACCCATCAGAAGCTCCTTTTTATACCTCTAATTTAAGTTCGTGGAACACAAGCAATAGTGATCACTGTTCCTGGGAAGGTGTCACATGCAAAGCTGATTCCAGTGAGGTGATATCACTCGTCCTTGAGGGCACCTATCTCAGTGGCTCATTGAAAGCAAACACTAGTCTTTTAAAACTCCATCATCTTCACCACCTAACCCTTACATTTTGTAATCTCAGAGGAGAGATTCCTTCTTCACTAGGAAACCTTTCTCATCTCAAACATCTTGACTTCTCTGGTAATGGTTTGGCAGGTGAAATTCCATCCTCGATTGGAAATCTTTTTCATCTCATGCATCTTGACTTCTCTGGTAATGGTTTGGTAGGCGAAATCCCATCTTCAATAGGAAACC
This sequence comes from Moricandia arvensis, assembly GCA_905132765.1. NCBI lineage: Eukaryota > Viridiplantae > Streptophyta > Magnoliopsida > Brassicales > Brassicaceae > Moricandia > Moricandia arvensis. The sequence continues at coordinate 15,451 of CAJHQP010009247.1, forward strand.
TTTCTCATCTCAGTCATCTTGCATTTTCGAGTAATAACTTGGTAGGTGAAATCCCATCTTCACTAGGAAACCTTTCTCATCTCAGTCATCTTGATTTTTCGATTAATAACTTGGTAGGTGAAATCCCATCTTCATTAGGAAACCTTTCTCATCTCAGTCGTCTTGATTTTTCGAGTAATAACTTGATAGGTGAAATCCCATCTTCATTAGGAAACTTGTCTCGTCTCACATATATTGATCTTAGTGACAATCACTTGATAGGTAAAATTCCGCCTTCAATTAGCAACCTAGACCAGCTAAGAAATCTGAAATTGTACTCAAACAACTTGAGTGGTAACATTCCTAGTTCATTTGCCAATTTAAAGAAGCTGTCCCAATTAATCCTCTCAAAAAATCAATTCTCCGGTGGAGATTTGTCTCTTATCCTATCAAATTTAACCAGCTTGTTCTCATTAGACCTTTCCCACAATCACATCAAATCCAAGCTTCCATCTAACATGAGTGAACTCCATAACTTGGAGCTATTTGTAGCCAGTACAAACTCTTTTGTCGGGAATTTTCCTACATCCCTGTTTAGTATTCCTTCGTTAGGAGGTGTTTATTTGGATGAAAACCAATTTGAGGGACCCTTAGAGTTTGGGAATACATCCATATCTTCTGAGCTACAATATCTAGACCTTGCTTCTAACAACTTCTACGGACCAATCCCTGAAGATATATCTAGATTTCGAAAACTCGAGTTTATAGATCTTAGCAATAACAGTTTCATTGGGCCAATCCCTAGATCTATGTCCCAATTAGTCTCCCTCACGATTCTAGATCTCTCCTACAATAAGTTGGAAGGTGAAGTACCGAGTTTCTTGTGGAGGTTGTCTACTTTGACACTTTCTCATAATTATTTCAGTAGCCTCGAGGAACCACATCAAGTTGTTGTCAATGGGTATAGTCCAAATTCTTTTCAAGGCTTAGTTTACAACGTTGATCTGGGTTCAAATTCACTCCAAGGATTATTTCCTCGATGGATCTGTAAGCTTACATCATTATTCTTATTAGATCTGTCAAACAACCATCTCACTGGTTCCATTCCTTCGTGTTGGATGAATTGTACTGCTTCTCTTGGTGATATACTTCTAAGGAACAACAGCTTGAGTGGATCCCTTCCAGACATATTTACCAATGCCACCATGTTACGATCACTAGACGTTAGCCGTAACCAGTTATCGGGGAAGCTTCCAAAATCTTTGATCAACTGCACGTTTCTGGAATATCTGAATCTGAAAGTAAACAAGTTCAATGACACGTTTCCATCTTGGTTGAATTCTTTGGGATCATTAAGTGCTCTGTTTCTCGGATCAAATGCATTTTACGGTCCAATCTCTTCACCACATGTTGGGTTTCCAAGTCTGCAACTCATTGACATATCGCACAATAGCTTCAATGGAACATTGCCTCAAGATTATTTTGTGAACTGGAGTGAAATGTCAACAGTGACCGAATGGTCTGAGCATACTATGGACGAAGGTCGTCCAGATTCGTTATACATGGGGGAATATAGCAATCATACGGATTCGATGGAGATGATGTATAAAGGTGTAGACACAGAGTTTCCACGGATATTTCTTGGGTACAAAGCTATCGATTTTTCTGGAAACAAATTCACCGGACAGATCCCTAAATCAATTGGCTTGTTGAAGGAATTGCGTCATGTCAACTTTTCAAGAAATGCATTTACAGGCAGTATCCCTTCATCCTTGGCAAATCTTACAAACCTCGAGGCACTAGACCTCTCTCACAACAAGCTTTCGGGTACCATTCCTCCTGATCTTGCCAATCTCTCCTTCCTGTCATACTTGGACTTCTCCCACAACCTTCTCCAAGGTCCAGTTCCACGAAGCACTCAGTTTCAGAGCCAACATTGTTCTTCATTCGAGGACAACCCTGGACTCTATGGTCTCGAGGAAGTCTGTGGAGATATCCATGTTCCTCATCCAACATCGGGAGATATTTTACAACAGTCCGAAGAATTTTCATCAGAAGAGTCGGAAGAAGTGTTGAACTGGATAGCAGCTGCAATAGCTTTTGGACCTGGTGTGTTTTGTGGATTGGTGATCGGATATATCTTCTTCACTTCACACAAACACATATGGTTCATGGACAAGTTCGGTCAAAACCATCCTCCTGGTGGCATCATCACTGTTCGTTAAACCCGAACTCTCTCAACTTTGTTTCTCTCTCAAAGTGTCTTATAATATGTACTTCCAAATAATTTCTTGTGTTTGTAATGTTCTGTTTGATTTTCGTTTTACTAAAGATTGTTGTTATAATACATCATTTGATAAACATATCTATTTTGTTTCTAAATTCTGGTTTGCATTTTCTTGTCTGAGAAGTTGGAAGACCTTTTTCACGACAGAGACAACCCTGGACTCTATGGTCTCGAGGAAATCTGTGGACCTATCCATGTTCTGGAACCAACATTGGGAGATTCACAACAATCCGAGGAATTTTCATCCGAAGAGTCAGAAGAAGTGTTGAACTGGATAGCAGCTGCAATAGCTTTTGGACCTGGTGTGTTTTGTGGATTGGTGATCGGATATATCTTCTTCACTTCACACAAACACATATGGTTCATGCAAAAGTTTGGTCGAAACCATCCTGGTGGGATCATCACCGTTCGTTAAACCCGAACTTTCTCAACTTTGTTTCTTTAAGCGTCGTTTGTACTCCAATAACTGGTTCGTCAAAGTGTTGTGTTTGTGCTTTTCAATTTGATTTATGTTCAATTAAAGACTGTTGGTGTTATTGTTCGTCAAAATGTTGTTTTTGTACTTCTCATTCTGTTAAACATTGTTGGTGTTACAGTTGTAATGGTAAAATTTGAAGTCAAGAACACATTACATAAATCTACAAAACATTTCTAAACGTTGGTGTTGAAGAAGAAACATGAAGAAAGGAATCCCAATCGATCGATGGGTTTCTGCCACAAAACCCCATCGATCGATGGGAACTCTGCGGATGAAATGTGCTAAAGTAATCGATCGATTGTACAATACAATCGATCGATGGAACTAAAACTCTATCATATTACCTTGCATCGATCGATGCAGTTTTAGGGCAAAACTGCATCGATCGATTGGAGCCCTGCGACCACCAACTACACCAACCTCACCTACTTCACCTACTGCACCTACTTCACCAACTGCACCAACTCACCTTTCATTATCATGTCTGGAGCTTTTGAAAGACTTTACTGACATTTAAATAGAGGGGTTGTAACACATACCAAAGTAAGAAATATGAAATGAAAAACATGTTCTTCCCATTCTCATTCTCTCTCAAATCACAAACTCCTTCTATGTTTGATCATCTGTCTAACTAGTATATTCTTCTTTGTATTACTTCCGCAATTAAGCTATTCTAACATGGTATCAGAGCCATAAGCTCCTACTTCATTCCGCAAAACCTTCTCTATCTTTCTCTTTTATTCAGCAAAACTTTTATGTTATTCTCATTCCGAAAATCATAAAAATGGAGAAGAAAAACATAATTTCCGTGACCCTTGAGGGTCCTAATTATCTCTCATGGTCAAGAGTGGCCAGAATCACCTTGGGATGTCATGGACTTTGGGACAGCCATATCATGAAGGCTGGAACTTCAAAGAGGATGGCTGAAGAAGATAGATACGTGAACAACCACAACCAATGGGTTCAAGAAGACCAACAAGCTCTGGCTCTCATCTGTAACTCCTTGTCAAAACCAATCCTGAAGATCAATTCTCACATCAAAACCGCCAAGAGACTATGGGAGAGTCTTCAAATCGCTTATGGGTGTTTATGGGAGAGTCTCCAAACCATCTATGAGAACGACCGGTTCCTCAGTTTTCTCCTACACCTAGACTCATCATTCAACACACTAATAAAGAATTTCTTTACTGGAAGAAAGATTTCATGCCTAGATGATGGTGATCCTCTCAAGGCCAGCCGGATAAATGTAAACCCAAGGAGCAGCAAGCAATTCAAGGGAGAACCATGTATTCTGCTCACATGGGTGATTCAACTGAAGACATGTGGAGAAATCAAGTTGGTACGACCTCATCTGATGGTTTTGTGACCACTCTCATGGCTTCCAAGAAGGCTGGTACACATTCTCTTGACTCTAAACCTATCATAATAGATTCAGGAGCAAGCCATCACATGATTTGTGATAGGAACTTGATTAGTAATATCCAGCCTGCCGTAGGGAATGTAGTCATAGCAAATGGTGATAAGGTGAAGATAGAAGGGATAGGGAACCTTAAAGTGTTTGATAAGGAATCTACTGCCTTGTATATGCCTGGATTTTCATCTAACTTGTTATCAGTAAGAAGGGCTACGATTGATTTGGGCTGCCAAGTTGTGTTCAGACCAGATGAAGTTGAGTTTCAAGACCTGAAGACAGGAAAGGTCATTGGAAAAGGGCACAACCATCAGCAGATGTATCATCTTGAGAGGAATATGGTGCCAGAATCATCTATGCCTCACTGCCTGGCTAGCACCGTTAATGGCGCTGAGAACACAATATGGCATGCCAGATTGGGACATCCCCATACAAGAGCTCTAAACCTGATATTCCCTGGAGTGGTGTCTAAGAATGAAGAGTGTGAAGCCTGCATATTGGGGAAGCATTGTAGGACAGTCTTTCCACGGTCTGGCACCACCTATGAGAATTGCTTTGACTTGGTTCACTCTGATGTATGGACGGCTCCATGTGTATCAAGGGAGAATCACAAATACTTTGTCACCTTCATTGATGAAAAATCCAAATACACTTGGTTGACACTGATTCAGTCCAAGGATAGGGTGTTAGACGCCTTCAAGAGTTTCCAAGCTCATGTCTCCAACCACTTCAATGCCAAGCTGAAGATCCTCAGATCAGACAATGGTGGAGAATACACAAGTCATGCATTCAAACAGTACCTGGCTCAACATGGAATTATTCATCAAACAAGCTGTCCATATACTCCTCAACAAAACGGAGTTGCTGAAAGGAAGAACAGACACCTGATGGAGGTAGCCAGATCAATGATGTTCCACACCAATGTTCCAAAGAGATTCTGGAGTGATGCGGTGGTGACTGCTACTTATCTGATCAATAGGACTCCAACTCAAGTCCTCAAAGATCTATCACCGTTTGAAGTCCTTAACCAGACTAAGCCGGCTTTGGACCACTTACGGGTGTTTGGATGTCTCTGCTTTGTGCTGATACCAGGGGAGCAGAGAAACAAACTGGATGCCAGGAGCACAAAAGCGATGTTCATTGGCTACTCTCCAACACAAAAAGGGTATAAGTGCTATGATCCAGTAGCCAGAAAAGTTTTAATATCAAGGGATGTGAAGTTTGTGGAAACAAAGGGATATTATGAGGTGAAGAATTGGGATGATCTGAGGGACTTACCGCAATCAGAAAGAGCCACAAACCTCAGAATCATTTTGGAGAACTTCGGCATTGGCATGTCTCCAGCAACTCAAGAAACAAGAAGGAATATCCCTGAAGCTACTGCACCTGTTCCAGAAGCTGTAGTTGAAGAAGATGTGATTAATGGAAATGAAAAAAATGCCCATCCTGACCCTGAAAGGGGGAATCAACAAAAAGCTCATGATCAGGATGAGACCAAATCAGAATCAGTTCCTGAGACTCAAGATCAGGTTCTAGAAGAAAAATCAGAATCAGTTCCTGAGACTCAAGATCAGGTTCTAGAAGAAACAAATGAGGCAACACCTGATCAGATACAGCCTTTGCGAAGGAGCACAAGAATCAGGCAACCGAAAGTCTACTTTAATGCTAAAGCTGTGGCACATCCAGTGAGTGCAGTATGCTCGCTTGCTCAATATCCAGAAGAACATCAAGTCTTCATTGGAGAATTGGATCAAGAGTACATCCCAAACACCTATGAAGAGGCAATGCAAGACAAAGAATGGAGAGAGTCTGTTGAAGAAGAGATCAATGCCATGATCAAGAACAACACCTGGTATGAGACTGAGCTTCCAAGAGGAAAGAAAGCCGTGACCAGCAGACTCTTGCATACCATCAAGTATCTTGCAAATGGAAAGCCAGAAAGGAAGAAAACCAGACTGGTAGCAAGAGGATACACACAAGTGTATGGAGAAGATTATCTAGACACGTTTGCACCAGTGGCGAAGCTTCATACAATTCGGATACTCATCTCATTGGCAGTGAACCTAGAGTGGGATCTTTGGCAAATGGATGTAAAGAATGCTTTTCTACAAGGTGAGACAAGCAGTAGAGCAGCAAGTGATCCTCCCATGCTACACGAGGAGTGAAGATCAACTGGCGGACATCTTCACCAAGGCGGCCAGCAGCAAAGTTTGTGAGTCCATTCTTCCAAGACTAGGACTCATAAACCTTCCATGTCAGTGATCCTCTCACCATGGAGTGTTCTACTCTTTTTCCTTGGCTGGGGTTTTATCCCATGAGGTTTTACCTGGCTAAGTTTTTAATGAGGGAATGCTTCATGATTTCCAAGCTTGACTTGTTTCATATGGTCAAGCTTGAGGGGGAGTGTTGAAGAAGAAACATGAAGAAAGGAATCCCAATCGATCGATGGGTTTCTGCCACAAAACCCCATCGATCGATGGGAACTCTGCGGATGAAATGTGCTAAAGTAATCGATCGATTGTACAATACAATCGATCGATGGAACTAAAACTCTATCATATTACCTTGCATCGATCGATGCAGTTTTAGGGCAAAACTGCATCGATCGATTGGAGCCCTGCGACCACCAACTACACCAACCTCACCTACTTCACCTACTGCACCTACTTCACCAACTGCACCAACTCACCTTTCATTATCATGTCTGGAGCTTTTGAAAGACTTTACTGACATTTAAATAGAGGGGTTGTAACACATACCAAAGTAAGAAATATGAAATGAAAAACATGTTCTTCCCATTCTCATTCTCTCTCAAATCACAAACTCCTTCTATGTTTGATCATCTGTCTAACTAGTATATTCTTCTTTGTATTACTTCCGCAATTAAGCTATTCTAACAGTTGGGTTGCAAATATACTTGTATGTGAAGTTGGAAGACTCTTTCAGGACACATGACACATTTTGGACTTGATTTTAATATCAAAGAAAAGCATATAATAGAAAAACCTTATTTTACATGAAGTAAGAAGAGACCTTCAACTTGACCTCTTGGTTTTGGATAAGCTCTGAGATTCTTGGCTATGTAAGCAAAAACACTATTATTACTTTGCCCTTGGTTTTTGCCTAGAGACGTGAAGTTTAACCTGCAATGTCACATCCAATATACAGAGTTAAATAAAATAGAGAAACACAAACCACTAACTTGAAGCTTTATGCGTCACCTTAGGCTGTCGCATTGGAGGAACCTTAATTTGCAGTAGCCGCCATGGTGTCTTTATTTGAAATCTGCTCAATCAATTGATTTCCAGAATCAAAACTGTCTACAAGCTCCTCTGTTTCTTGACTAGGTGGCTATCTTCTCTATTGGCTGACTCTCTGGTGTATCCTTACTGAGAACATCAACATTCTCTGGTGGATCCTTACTCATGGGATCACATTTCGTAGGACTTGAACAAATCAGACTCCCATCTTCACCATTTTCCTAAAGGCACTGAAACAGCAACGTGTTTGGAGTTCCTTAACTGATCAGTAAGTGTCTCATCATAGACAAGAATCAGTAACTGCTCGCCTTCTGCTGCTGGAACTCCTTGTTTACGCTGCTGACCC
>CAJHQP010009248.1:0-23201 GCA_905132765.1 Moricandia arvensis
ACATGTTTTCCACGTCGCTGAATAGCAGTAGCTATATTTATCGCGTTTACCGTTGTTTACCGACGAATTGCTACAACAAAAAGTCATAAAGGTCGGTAAACACAGACTACAATAGAAGCGTCGGTATCTATACTAAATAGTGACTAAAATAGTCGTCGGGAAAAAACAGTCGCGTAATCGGTAACGCTAAATCAGCGACTGTTTACCCGACCTGATTTATGTCAGTAGCTAAAACCGTCACTATTCCAGTCGCCAAAAACCCGGTCACAACCGCACGTTTGCCGGCGTTTCTTGGTAGGCGTGTACCTGTTTTTTGCGACTGAAATAGTAACAGTCGGTAAATATTATATATATATAAGAACTGAAAATTTTCTTTAAAACCCAAACTTTAAACATAATCTTTAAACTCTAATTTTTTCTTATTTTAAATTTTAACTTAAATTTAAAACAACAAATCCTAAACATCACAACAAAAAAAATCTACAATTTTTCAAACTTAATCTCAATTCCTATTGTATACTTCAAATCTCAAATCTAACTCCTAAACTACATAACTCAAACACTATATATACTTCAAATACCAAAATTCATATCAACACCCATTCTTATATACACTTTCTTGATTTTCAAACCCTCTATATATTTTAACTCTAAAATCTAAACTTTATATATATATTCTAAACTCCTTATCACTTTTCATTATATAATTTTTAACAATTGTAATTTATTCATTATTCTCATACTAATCTTTAATATACCCATATATCCATTTAAACTTTGAACCCAAACCTTATATATTATCCCAATCCTAAACATATATACTACACATTATTTAACTGTATAACTTATAAATCAATTCATATTTTTCAAACAACTCCAAACTTTAAACTTAACTATAATATCTCTCAATTACACACAAAACCCAAATATTCAACCATCACTCCCTATACAGTTTCTAAAATAAAACATAAAACAATTTTTGTAACATAAAGTATCAAAGTATATAAAAATACTACACTCTTTAAAATTTATAAACTTTTTTTGTTAAAGAAGTTCTACACTTCATTAAAAATAAACAAAGACAATACAACAATAAAGATATACAAAGAATTTTTAACTGATTTATTTCTTTTTCACTCACCCCTCTCTCTTCCTATTCGGTCTTAAAACAAAAGTTGATGTGTGGATCGATGATTTTAGCCATTAGATTAAATATAATGACAAGGTCCAGATTGCATCTATTTGTATTTCTTTCTCTTTCTCTTTGTGTTTATCTTTGTCGACAATTACATCTCCTTGGAGATGCAACAAAGAAAAAAATATGAAATGGTCAGGAATGCGAGAAGGGTGACTAATGGAGACGAGTGGGTCGGATCCAGCCAAAATGATGATTGACGATGACGATACACCATATGACGGAGGTGGAGGAGACCGGTTTGGTATGGAGGCGGGTGATGAAGAAGGCAAGACTGGAGACATATGACGCACTGTCTACCCGCTCCACCACCATGGTTCGACCCTCTCTCTCTCCTCTCTCTCTCTCTCTCTCTCTCTCTGTTTGAATCTTGAAATTTTTGTTTTCTTGTAAAAGAATGTGAGACACGTGAGAGGAGGTCGATGAGCTTAATGGAGGTGGTGGAATGATGATGGTGTGGAAGCGGCGGAGGTACGATGGTGGTGGTGTGGCGGTGGTCGCTGGCGGATGTTGACGACGTTAGATTTAGATTTAGATTCTAGATTTAGTTTTAATGTCAAATTTTTTTTGTAACAATGTAAATCAATTCTAATATATAAATCAATTTTAATTTTCAAATTAATTAATTTGTGAATTTATTTTATTATATTATTGATTTAATTTGTGATTTATCTTTTTAAATATTTTTAACTTAGTCGCTAATGGAGTCATTGATTGGTCGCTAAATTTGACGACGATTAGTGACTCTTTAGCTACTGAAAATCAGTAGGTAATCCGTCGCTATTTACCGACTAATTAACGACTGATCTAATTAGCGACGAGCTATATTTACGACCCACTCCTACTCCCGGTCGCCCACTAATTAGTCAGTAATATGATAGAGCCGACTGGGGATTTGCCCTACTGAATTTTGCAGTCGGCAAATCCTTGTTTTTCTTGTAGTGGAGTCTCATTAAAAATTTAGTAACACGACCTCGTTGTTGCATCTGCTCCCAAAGTAAATATGCGTTACATTCATAGCGACCACAAGTGCAAACAAGAAGTTCGTTATAGTGCTTGTATTCTTCCCAGAGAGTGATCAATTCAGTATAATACTAACTAACATCCATTAAACCATGTTGGATAGTACTAAGACGTTTCTTAATCTCATAGACACGAGGAGCATTATCTTGCTTGAAGCGAAAAAGCAAGTTCTTCCAAATACTCTCAGCCTAAGACATTAAAAACAAACTTTAACCAATTTTCTTAGAAACAGAATTCATAAGCCAATTAGCAACCATATCGATACACCTAAACCAAGATCATGAGTTTCTAGAGCTATCAGGGGGTCAGGGATGGTGCCATCTATAAATCCAAGCTTGTTTCTCACATTGAGAGCCACACGGACCGATCGTTTCCAAGAATGGAAATCCGCACCAGAGCTGAGAAGATCTGTGACTAGTTGAAGGTCAGCATGATCATTGATGTGAAGGAAGTAGGGATTGTCATAATGGTTGGTATCTTGACGTTGAGGAATTACTGGAGCTGGATTTTTGTGAGATGAAGCAGGATTTGTAGCCATGATGAATTAATCACAGATGAAACAAGTGAAATCGAAGACAGAGAGATACGAAATCAAGTGATGAACAAAGATGAATCGAAACAACGAAGTCAGACTGAGTCAATCTGTAGATATCGAGCTGAGAAAGATATTTGATGAAAGGAAGAATCTGAATGAGAATGTGATGAAGATGCGAACAACACATGATCGGAGAAGCTTTGATATCATATCAAGAGTAGATGTGAGTGATGAATAAGATGAAGCTGAGTCAAGAACGAGTCAAGAGTTTGTTATGAAATTGTAAAATTTCTCATTAATTAATCTGTACAATATAGTTTGCATTATATACAAGTAGGATGCTAACATAAGGCTATCCACATAACGTGTTAATCTACACCATAATATGGAAATGTAAAACAGAGTACAAATACTCGTGATAAGAATAATGAAATGGTTTGAGCAAATTTTATATGTGTAAAGTAACCGTAAAAGGAACATCAAGAACTTATAAAGTCATCTGATTTCAATCACGGACCTTTGATATCTATGATTGTGCATTTCAATTTATGTGAGGTTATTTTTTATTTCGAAAATTTTCTCTTTGTTTTATCAAACAGAAAAAGAAATATATTTCAGTTTTGTTTTGATGTGCTTTGCTTTATATCAGAATTCACATGTTATTTAGCAAAATTTAATCTATATACATGTTTAGAATTGGTGAAGTTAGTGTCTGAAGACTCTGACTATTGAAATAGTTAGCCTTTTTATTCATTTGGAGGAGATTCATAAATGTAAAAGATATATCAACACATTTACAAGCACATATACCATGCGCCACAAATACTGAGACGAATAGACTCGAACACATTGCACGAGTACACTCGTCTCAAGTTGTCCACGTTGATCTGGAGCTTCCTGCTTAACTTTGTCTTAAGTTTTAATTAGGTTAAAGTGGTGGGACTTGTCTGGAGTAGACTCGAACATTTTCATTAGGTTAAAGTGGTGGGTCTTGTGACTACTACACTTTGCACAAGGCCAGTATTTCTCGTGTGGTTTTCAAAAAGGCTGACCTAGGCTTGGCTGAATGTATCCTTTAGTTTTTTACTATTTTTTTCAAAGTTAGTGGTTGGGCCAATAATATAATGAATTTCCCACATCTTAAAATTTTAATCTAAGGATTTTAGGAATATAACTGGGAGATGAAAATATGAACTAACCAATTATTTGAGTATCTCAAAGCCATTTTTTATAAGACAATTTTTTTAAATAGCCATTTTTAAAATTTTTGTCACCAAAATACTCCTAAAAATAATCGAAATAGTTTTTTTCTTTTAAATTTTTTAATATTTATCTATTATTTTTTAAATTATAAACTCACCACAAACCACTTCATAACTCTAAACTCTAAGTATATATTAGATAATTCTATGGTATAAATGTGTATTTACACCCTTTAATAAAACTTATTTTGGTCATTTATGTTTTTGAAAACTATTTTTGCGACAATTTTTTTTTAATGTTATCCTAGGGTATTTCTCTTTTTTATACCAAAGAAAGAAAAAAAAAAAGATGTGAATTGCGTATATAAATAAGGTCTCAGTAGACCTCTTCTTATTCACAAATCAACACCACTACTTATCTTTACTTAACTCTAGAATCATGGCAAATCAAATCTCCCAACAAATATTCAAAACCATGTTGTCTTTCTTCTTATTCGTTTTACTCCTTTCTGATACTGTCTCATCTTTCCGAAAATCAATCGACCTGAAAAACCCATGCAAACGTTTTGTCCTCCATCTCCATAACGTTGCCTACGATGGTGATAACACTGCTAATGCCACATCAGCAACAGTCATAAACCCTTTAGGACTAGGGAACTTCAACTTCGGGAAGTTTGTAATCTTTGACAATCCTGTGACAATGGACGAGAACTACCTCTCCGAACCGGTGGCTCGTGCACAAGGCTTCTTCTTCTACAACAAGAAGACGACTTACAACATATGGATGGCTTGCACATTGGTGTTTAACTCGACACAACACAAAGGGACAATGACCATAATGGATGCGAATCCGATGATGGAGCCGACCAGAGACCTAGCGGTCGTTGGTGGCACTGGTGATTTCCTCATGACTCGTGGGATTGTTACACTCACGACTGATCTCATTCAAGAGAGCAAGTATTTCCGTCTGAAATTGGATATTAAACTCTACGAGTGCTACTAATATGTATGCGTTCTTTTTCTTCTTTTGGATTTGATGTGTGTGTGTGTGGGCATTTTATCATTGCTTCCGTGATGTTTCTTCAAGTTACCACAAAATGCTATTGTAAACCGCTTGTAACGAGTTTATAATGAAATAATCTTTTGTTTTTCTTACCAAATCATAAACATACCGATCCTGTGTCGATTTAGTGAATCCTAAAATTCACTCAGGGTTTACGATAATGGAAACTTGACTAACAAGTAAGCTATAAAAAGTAAGGCTAGGCTATGAGTGATTGTGAAAAGTGGATATTTTATTGATGATTTGATAACGAACACAAAACGTATCTGATAATAATAGAGATTGTAAGTAATGAGAGTATAGTTTAGCTATGCAAGAATTCGATCCTTTGTCTTTGTTTCCTCTTTCTTCTTTTATAGATCTTTCCGGCGAATCGTAACGGTAGCGTGAACTCCGGTGTGGATCAAGTGCTTCAATGGTGGTTTTTAATGTCTTTGACTCTATTACGTTTTGCATTGACGTTCTCGAGCTCGGCAAGTTTGACTCCTCCACCCCAGGGTGGGCCTCGACCTTCGTGGACCTATGTTTCCTTCTCGGACCTTGCTAATGACTAAGTTTGGGATTTATTTCATTCGGGTTGATATTCCGGACTGGTTTTGGAGTGGGGTGAAACCCGGGTCAAACAATTGTCTCCCCCTGAGGTTGTCATGTCTTAGGTTGCTGGATGAGGCTTATGTTGAATCTGACTTATAGGGCGTATTTAAGTCACGGTGGTTCGAAGTATTCTAAGACCTGGTTTGAGACTCTGGTTTGAGGCATTGATTCGACTAATTTATTATGGGGCTTTGATTGATTTGATTTGAGAGAAATTTGATTTTCCCTCTTTGGAAACAAAACAGCCGAAAAGCAGTAATCATTCCTTTTGTTCATCTCGAGGGATTTGAACTTTCGCTTCTTTTGCGGACTTTGCTTCGTTTCAGTGACAAGACGCATGTCCTTGGGACTATTATAATCTACCTCTTCCACTAGTTTTCTAAAGCACTTGCAAAGAAAAAAAATTCTTTTACTTCAAACTTCTGCATTCTTCTTTCTTTTTAATTTTTTTGTTAATGGCTTCTTTGTCTTGGAAGAATTCCAAGAGGCATATTGTGACTTCTTCTGATGATTTGTCATCCGGTGACGAGTTCCTGGCTTCTTCTGAAGATTTGTCCTTGGGACTCGTGGGATTGTTACGCTCACAACTGATCTCATTCAAGAGAGCAAGTATTTCCGTCTCAAATTGGATATTAAACTATACGAGTGCTACTAATATTTATATGTTATTTTTCCTCTTTTGGATTTGGTGTGTGTGTGTGGACATTATATCATTGCTTTCAGTGTGATGTTTCTTCAAGTTACCACAAAAAGCCATTGTAAGTCGATTGTAACGAGTTAATAATGAAATAATGTTTTGTTTTTCTTACCAAATCATAAACATACTGATCCTGTATTCATTTAGTGAGGCGTGACGAATCCTAAAATTCACTGAGAAATAGGGTTTGCGATTATGTAAACTTGAGGAACAAGTAAGCTATAAAATGTAAGGCTAGGCTATGAGTGGTTGTGAAAAGTGGATGTTTTATCAATGATTTGATAACGAATAGAAAGGGCATATGATAATAATAGAAATTATAAGTAATGAGAGTATAGTTTAGCTACAGAATAATTTGGTCCCTTGTTTTTGGTTCCTCTTTCTTCTTTTGTAAGTCTTTTTAGTGAATCCTAACTATGGCGTGAACTCCAGTAGCAAATGTTTTAATAGTGATCTTTAATGTCTTTGGCTCTCTTACATTTTTCATTGACTTCCTCACGCTTGGCATGTTTGACTCCTCTACTCCAAAGTGGGCCTCGACCTCCGTGGGCCTATGTTTTCTTCTCGTGCCTTGATAATGACTAACTTTGGGATTTATTGCATTCAGGTTGAGATTTCAGATTGGGTCTGGAGCGGGGTGAAACCCAGCTCCAGCAATTGTCTCCCCCCCTGTGACTTAAGCTTGAAGTTAACTTAGGTTATAAGTTATCTTAATGAGTTTAGGTTTAGGAAAAAGAAATATGTGTTACCTAATGAGTTTGGAAAATTATAATAGCTATATAAGGAGGTATCATGATTTGATACAACTTATGAGATTTGAGAGAAAGCTTTATTTTGAGCTAGTTTCTAAAGCAATAAAAGTATGTTGTGCACGTTTGATTTCTATATTTGGTATTAGATCATTATTGAAATCAAAAGAGAGACATTGTGAAGAGAAGAAGAAGAGAACGATATGGGAGAGGTAGTTGCGACTACTAACAGAAGGAAGGAGAGTGGTCCTTCAACGATACAATATCCAATGCTCAATACTACTAACTATGTGGTATGAAGCATGTGTATGAAAGTTACACTTAAGGTGCATAAGGTTTAGGAGATCATAGAACCAGGAGGAGACGATGGAGACAAAAGTGATATGGCTCGAGCACTTTTGTTTCAATCAAGACCAGAAACCCTAATTCTACAAGGTGGTAATCTTGATACTGCAAAAGAAGTATGGGAAGCAATAAAAGCTAGACATGTGGGAGCAGACAAGGTTTCAGAGGCGAGATTGCAGACATTAATAGATGAGTTTAATAGAATGAAGATGAAAGATACAGAGACCATAGATGAGTTCTCAGGGAAACTTGCAGAGCTATCCTCTATATCAGCAGCCTTGGGCGAAGCTCTTGAAGAACCCAAACTTGTAAATAAATTACAAAGCAGTCTTCCAAGAAAGAAATATATACACATCATAGCTGCGCTTGAAAAAGTTCTTAACCTAAATACGGCGAGCTTTGAGGATATTGTCGGTAGGTTAAAAGCTTATGAAGAAAGAATCCAAGATGAAGATCAACAGAAGGATCAAGGAAAACTTATGTATACTAACATGGATTCTCAAAATCAAAGTCATCAAGAAAACTATGGTAGAGTTAGAGGACAAGGAGGACGTTTTAACTCTAGAGGAAGGGGACGTCGTCGTTATAATAATTGCAGTGATTTGAGACAAGGAGGTGATTGGAAACAAGGAAGAGATACATCTCATGTGGTGTGTTTCTGGTGTGACAAGACTGGACATTAAGCCCACAATTGTCGCGGCCGCTTTCTTAAACTCCAAGAAACGAAAGAGAATGAGAATGATAGCACACACGAGGCTGAGGAGTTGATGATGCACGGGGTAGTTCTTCTCAATGAAAAGAACGTCATGCCAAGCAAGTTTGAAACACATTCGGATAGTGCTAATATTTGGTACCTAGACAATTGAGAAAGCAACTACATGACTGGCAATTGTGAGTATTTTACAAGTACCAACAAAAGGATAACGGGTAAAGTAAGGTTTGGTGATGATTCTTGCATTGATATAAAAGGAAAGGGATCAATTCTTTTAATTACTAAGGATGGCAAGCGAAAGATCGTGACCGATGTGTACTTTATACCAGACTTGAGGAGCAATATTATTAGCCTTGGTCAAGCTAAAAATTCTGGTTATGATGTTAGGATGAGAGACGATTACTTAAACCTTTATGATAGAGATGGGAACTTGTTGGTGAAGTCAATAAGGTCAAAAAATTGCATGTATAAAGTAAACATGGGGGTCGAGAGCATGAAGTGTCTTCAACTAACAAGGATTGGTGATTCAGCTATCTGGCACACAAGGCTTTGACACATTGTTATAGACACTATGAAGTCAATGATGGACAAAGAGATCATCACCGGCATACCCAACATAGCAGTTGAAAGAGAAACGTGTGCTTCATGTCTTACGGTAAAACAAACAAGAGCGGTCTTCCCAAAGGCAACGACATACTGAGCCTCACATATACTAGAGCTTATTCATGGAGATATTTTAGTACCAATATCACCAACAACAGCTGGAAAGAACAAATATATATTTGTTTTGATTGATGATCATGCCCGGTACATGGGGTCGATCCTATTGAAAGAGAAGAGTGAAGCCTTTGATCGGTTTAAGAAATTCAAACAGCTTGTTGAACAAGAAGCAAGAACTACAATCAAAACTTTACGCACAGACAGGGGTGGTGAGTTTACCTCTCAAGAGTTCCAAGTATTCTGAGATAATCATGGGATAAAACGCAATCTAACTGCACCATACTCTCCACAACAGAATGGTTTCGGTGAGAGATGAAATAAGACGTTGATGGAGATGATGAGAAGCATAATGAAACACATGAGGGTACCAAATTACTTGTGGGGAGAGGCAGCGAGACACTCGACATACTTGATCAACAGAATCGCAACTCGAACCTTGAAGACAGCTACATTGTACGAGTGTTTCAAGCAAAAGAAGCCAAATGTAGGACACCTACGTGTGTTTATCTAGGTGTGCTACGCAAAGAGTGAAGCTCCATATCTTAAGAAGCTAGACGATAAATCTAAAGAGCTAGTACACCTTGGAACCGAACCAGGATCAAAAGCCTATAGGTTATATGTTCCTAAGACTCACAAGATAGTAGTTATTAGAGATGTAATCTTCATCGACAATAAGACATGGAACTGAAACATGATGGCGAGGGAGACACGTGATGAGCAAGAAACCATTACGTTCCCAGTTTACAACAGTGAGAGAGAAGCTACTATTGGCGAGAATGTGACCGGGGAAGATGATGGTAGCGATACAAATGCCACATAAGTAGAAGATCACAGCGAAACAGAGGATCCCGAAGCAGAGTTACAACCAATGTTAAGAAGATCCTCTCGATTAAGTACCAAAACAAGCTATTTAGATGAATATGTCTTGATGTTTGAAGTAGAAGAAATCGAGATAATGCTAATGTTTGTCAATGAGGAGCCTTGGGATTGGAATGAAGCAAAAAAGGAAAATGTTTGGAAAGAAGCATGTGAAGACGAGATCACATCAATAAAGAAGAGTAAAACATGGACACTCATTGATCTTCCTAATGGTTGCAAGGCCATTGGACTAAAATGGGTTTTCAAGCTCAAATGCAATGCATATGGGATTATAGTCAAGTACAAAGCAAGGCTTGTAGCTAAAGGTTATGTACAACGTCATGACATAGACTTTGGATAAGTTTTTGCTCAAGTAGCTAGAATAGAGATTGTACGTGTTCTCATTACATTGGCAGCGTCTAGTGGTTGGGAAATTCATCATCTTGATGTGAAGATGGCGTTTGTTCACGGTGATTTGAATGAAGAGGTTTATGTGTCACAACCTGATGGTTTTAAGGTGAAAGGCAGCGAGGGAAAGGTATACAGATTGCATATGGCCCTTTATGGACTAAGACAAGCACCAAGGGCTTGTAACATAAAGTTAAAGTCCATTCTCAAAGAGTTGAACTTCACTAAAATTTCTAAGGAGCCATCATTGTTCAGAAAAGAAACGAGAGGGAGTTTGCTTCTACCTGCAGTCTACGTGGATGACTTGCTAGTCACGGGATAAAGTCTGAATGTTATACGAGAGTTCAAAGCTGAGATGGCAACCAAGTTCGAGATGAGTGATCTTGGAAGACTTACCTACTATCTTGGAATTGAAGTAATTCAATCGGAAGACGGTATAATTTTAAAACAAGAAAGGTATGCTTCTAAGATACTAGAAGAAGCGGGAATGAATGACTGCAACATGGTTACCAATGGATCACGGTCTGAGTTTGTCGAAAGCAACATGAAGAAGGGATTAATGAGATAGAGTTTAGAAGATATATTGGGTGTCTTCGATATCTGATTCATACAAGGTCTGATCTCGCATACTGCATCGGGGTATTAAGTCGATATATGCATGAGCCAAAGGTATCACACGGGTCAGCTTTAAAAAAGGTGCTAAGGTATCTTCGAGGTAGCTGCTCGTTGGGATGGCTTTACAAGCGTGAGAACAAGAAAGGACTTGTGGGTTATAAAGATAGTAGCTACAACGTGGATCCTGATGATGGCAAAAGCACAACAGGACATATCTTTTTACCTTAATTATTGTCCGGTTTCGTGGTTCTCAACGAAGCAAGAGACTGTTGCATTGTATTCGTGCGAGGCGGAGTTCATGGCGGCGACAAAGGAAACAAAACAAGCAGAGATTACGGTTGATGGAACTAGGAAAGCAGCAGTGCGTATTGATAACAAATCCGTGATTGCTTTAGCCAAGAATCCAGTATTTCATGGTAGAAGAAAGCACATACATAAATGGTTTAATTTTATAAGAGAATGCATCGAAGATGGCCTTGGGGACGTTGAACATGTAGCTGGAAAGGAGCAGAAGGCTGACATTTTAATAAATGCGTTGGGAGGCTTAAGTTCAGAGAGATGAGATAGTTCATTGGAGTTTAAGAAGTAAATAATGGTGATGTCAAGCTTAAGGGGAGAAATGTTGACTTAAGCTTGAATTTAACTTAGGTTATAAGTTATCCTAATGAATTTAGGTTTAGGAAAAAGGAATATGTGTTACCTAATGAGTTTAGGAAATTATAATAGCTATATAAGGAGGTATCATGATGTGATACAACTTATGAGATTTGAGAGAAAGCTTTAGTTTTGAACTAGTTTCTAAAGCAATAAAAGTGTGTTCTTGATCTTTTTTATACACATTTGATTTCTATACCCCCCCCCCCGAGGTTGTCATGTCTTAGGTCGCTGACTTACATGGCGTATTTAAGTTACAGTGGTTCGGAATATTCCACAACCTGGTTCGAGGCATTGATTTGACGAATTTATTATGGGTTTTGATTGATTTGATTTGAGAGAGATTTTATTTTCCTTCTTTGGAAACTGAACAGTCAAAATGTTGTAATCATTCCTTTTGTTCGTCTCAAGGGATTTGACACTTCGCTTCTTTTGCGGCCTTTGTGTCGTTTCAATTACGAGACGTGTATCCTTGGGACTAGTATAATCTGCCTGTTCCACTAGTTTTCTAAAGAATTTGCAAAGAAAAAAATTCCTTTACTTCAAACTTCTGCATTCTCCTTTCTTTTTAATTTATTTTTTGTTAATAGCTTCTTTGTCTAGGAAGAATTCCAAGAGGCATATTGGTGGCTTCTTCTTCTGATGATTCCTCGTTCGGCGACGAGTTCCTGGCTGCAGGTCCGGCCAATCATTTTGTTGTTCATATCGGCTCTTTGTATGCCCTTAGAGCTGCATCAGTCTCTAGTAGGAGGGACATTGTTTTGATATCTTCTCGGGTGATCCCTTTTCTGCGGCTCCAAACGTTAGACCGACGGAGTCAGTTCAAGATCTGAGAAAATAGCTTGAAATTCATGTGGAGGTGATCTTGCTTCTTTCTAAGGAGTCTGATAGGCCTAGGTTGGCGCCTCTAGGGTACTTCACCTTTTGTTTCATCTTCCCAATATCTTGTGTGAGTACTATGCTAGGTGCGGTATTTCTGTTTCTCAGTTGACGCCGAGCGCAGTCTGGACTATTATTGCTCATTTGGTGATTTCCTCTGATCTTGGGCGTGGAATCGAGCCTCTTATTCATAAGGCCACTAATTTTTTTCAGGCCGACATTGGCGAAGCCCGGCAAATATAACCTTGTTGGGAATCCCCGGATAATCATGGCTGTTGGTGATCGTGATAGGGACTAGGACCGGAAGTACTTCTTTGTGTAGATCAACGAATCTTCTATCCCTAGACCGTTCATCGAGACAGTCCCATCTGAGTGGAATGTGGATCCTGGAAGTTTAGCCGTTACTGGTTTGCAATTTACGAACTTCGTTATGTATGTGTTTGACGGTTTTATATATTTGTTGGCAGTGCTTCTAGGGGTGTCTCGGATCAGCTCAGAAGTAGTGTTCTCTTTAGTTGATGCGATGAAGAATGATTTGGATCGCAATTGGCCTGATTTGACCTGTTTGGATCGCTGGTATCCTGGGTATTCTTTCAGGCTAGTAAGCATTGTTGCTAGTGTTCTCTTTAGTTGATGCGATAAAGAATGATTTGCATCGCAATTGGCCTGATTTGACCTGTTTGGATCGCTGGTATCCTGGGTTTTCTTTCAGGCTAGTAAGCTTTGTTGCGTTTTTTCATACTTTTTAATTATTTCGTGATTGATATTCGGTTGCTTAGGCTGCCCTAATGATTCTGCAGCGTCCATTATTTGTCCTCTCTTGATAGAAGCTGTTCCAGTCCTTTGTGAGTTCCACGAGCCTACCAACGTTGATGCTTCTGGTCTGCCTCTTGGTTTCACTGAGAGGCTTACCTCTGCGGAAATTGCACGTTGTTTCACACAGGTGCTAAGTTGTGGAGTTGCTTTGCTGTGGAGACCTCGGAGTTTGAAAGTAATCCTCTTCGGCCTTGGAGGTCGACTTAGTAGCTTGGGTGAAATAGCTGCTGCTTCATCCAAGGGGGACAGGCTGGAGTGGTTCCCATGCCTCATCTTGGTGGCACGTCTCCTAGTCCTAGGAAATACTTTGTGTCGTTTGACTTTCCCGGGAGTATCCCCCTTAATCAGGATGGTTCGGCTTGTACCAACCTTTTCAGCCCGTTCTGTTTGTCTGGCGATCCAGACTAACGCCTTGGTAGATGCTTGTATATTTTTAGCTACTTAAGATTTTTCTGGTGCTTGTTTCTTGACATCGTCATTACTTGTTTAGGTGATGGCTATGCTGTACAGAAGAAAGCTTCGTATTTGGAGCAGTCGACTTGCCAGTTGTGAATCATTAGTGAAGAAGGGCATAAGCTCGTCTTCGTGCGTCTGAGCTTGAACTAATCCTGAATGAGCTAAATACCTATTCGCAAAGATATTTAGTTTAGTGATTTAGTGAACTTATAAACATATTCTTAACGTTTGACTGAATTTATTGAATTAGCAAAGACATTTGGAATTCTAGGTTCTAATCACAGGTAGTCTCTCGATGAAAGTTGATTGATTTGATATGGTTTGAGTTCTAGAATTGTGCTTCATAAATCCATAGTATATGTTACCTGCAATTTTGAATCACATGTTGATTTCCATATGTCTAGCGTTTTTTTCTATATCTTTTACAACCTTTTTTATTTTCTGAGATTTACTACCTTTAATTATTTGTATAGCATAATTCAAAATCAGTCTATATTATGTGAAGGGAGGAGCCTCGTTGAATTTGATTCCTAAGTTTTATATTGCACTCTGAAATTGCATAGTAGCTTAAGGTAAATTTGAACATATCAGTGGAATACAGGCATGTGAGTTTATCCATGATATGAGAAAATTGAACGTGTGTAGGTACCTGATCCTAGTTCAGGCATGATATTTCTCTTTGAAAGCACAATTAGGATGATTCTAAGGATCATTTCTCAACTACTAAAACATGGAAGTGTCTACGGGAAAGAGACAAGTGGTTTACTCGCCTTAAATGTTTGGTATGCTCAAGCGATCCCTCGTAACTCATTCATTATGTGGTTGGCAGTTCAGAACAGATTGTCAACAAGTGTTCAGATGAGAAACTGTGACATTAGTCAAGGGAACGTCTTCTTTTTGCATGCCCTTATACTTTCACCATATGAACGTCACTAGTTACCTCTCTTCTAGATACAAGGTTACACCGGACTGGACAGACACTGTTGAAAAAGCAAGCTTAACCGGAAACAATAAAGAACTTAAAAGCTTCCTCAACAATACGTATTACTTGTATTAGAAATCGTTTAAACAATCTTACAATGACTCGTTTAATCCGAATTACGCAGTGTCTAACCAGACTAGCGACGGACAAATTCCTAACCTATATCACAGAGAACTCACAAACTACAATCAGCCTTGTGATCCTCTTGATTGTCCAAACTACACTTTACCTAGGTATATTAGTCTTCTGAAAGCGCAACAAAACCCTTAACAGACAAACCCCTTTTATACACTCGAAGGTCAATCTAACTCGATTGACCCAAATCCTTCTAAATCTCCTCATATGATTATCTTCATATTATCCTGAGATTCTAGAGACTTATCCTTTCAGCAAACTCCAATGGCTCTCCTTATCCACATGAGTCTTGTTTGGCACATCCATTTCCTCGCGTAACACAGGGAACTTCTATGTGTGACACACATCACTCCTAGTGTGGCACACTGGTCAGGTTCATCTGAAGCTTAGGAGCTTTCAACTGTTTCTTCACTGTTGAGTGAGACCCATGGACACCATTCCCCTCAGGTTGGTTTATCATACGCCTTTATATCAAATATGGAAGGAACGGAGGCAAAAGCTGCGACGATGGTTTGAAGTCTTTCCTGGCTGAATGGACTGATATGATGCTTATACAGTTTCTTCAATATTTATACGGTTTCGACTTTTTAGGTCTTTATTAGATTCATAGTTCACCTCATTAGTTTGTAAATGCCCATTATTCTTTGATCAATCAGTATAAAACTTAATCCAAAAATGCTAAAATCAAGAAATTAACATCAAATAAATATATAATTTAAGGTTTATCAAAATCACATACCACATAAATTTTAAAATTATTTCTATTAATGCCAATAAATCATTTGTTAATAATATGGGCTATAATATTAAACATTTTAGTAAATATTATATAAATTTTATTGACAGTTTAATGAGATTTAAAAAAGGGGGTTAAGAATTGAAAGTTAATTTTAAGTAATATTTTATATAATTCTCATATTTCATATAGGACTTTCATCTAAATCAGGATAAAACTATTAAAACATCTAAAATTTGATTTCAAAAATATATATTCATCTTTCTATAAAAAGAAATACATAAACAAAAAATTAAGTGGATAAAATTTTGTAAATTATATATACATTTATACCAAAATATGAATGTTAACACATCTTAACTTTTACATTTCTAAATAAAATTTCTAAAATACTGAATCATTATTTTCTTAGAAAAGATGCTGCCTTTAGAACGGGTCATAACTTAGCTAAAGAACTTGAATTAAATTTAGATGATTAGAAACTTTGACACATATTGTCGGTGGCCATGATTTAGGCTCAAGTGTTTTTCCGATGTATAACTTTTATAAAAAAGTTTGAAAGTACAAAGAGAATAATACATTAACAAAGAGAACTGAGATATTATTTTATTAACAGTCGTTTAATCAAATTCTAGTAACTGAGTAGTACTATAAATAATAAATTCCAACAAATTGAGATTATTATGTATTTAAAACTCAAAATTTTAGGTTAAAAAAATCGAAACATGTTTATTACAAAAAGAGCCCATACATAAACTAAAAATAATTAAAATTTAATAAAGTTCAAAAGTAACCTAAAGGATAATGAAATTAAAATTATATCTTTTTGATCAAACAAAAAATATATAATCACTTTTACTATTATAACCATGTTAAGACTTCTCGAGTTATTGAAGTCCTTTAACTATTTAATTTTAAATAATAGTTTATAAAATTTATAAAAACAAATTTGATGGAAAATAAAATAATGTAATTATAAAAATTCTAAATGATGTAAATTTAGATTTACTCAAATTTAATTGTGTTCAACAAACATGAGTAAATAGGTTGTATGTCATGATTCTTATTGGTTTAGGGTTTGGTTGCATATGTTGTAGTATTGTTTGTATTTTTATTAGATTTTAGAATCATTAAAAAGGTTTAAAAATTAAATTTGACAGATATGTGTTTAGTTTTGTATTTATTAAACACTTTAAAAGTTGGTTTTATGTTCACTAAAGTGTTTGTTTATATTTAGTTAATTATTTTATTTTACGGTTTAAATAACATATGATGCATTATAAGATTTCTTGGGAAGGCTTCTGAGACGAATAGTAAATTTAGAGTTTAGAAGACTTATTGAGAAATTTTTTAGTGCATTTAATGTTAGAAGACTTCTGAAAAAAATCTTTCGAACAGAAAATATTTAATCTAATTGGAATTTTTGTTTTCGTATATAAAGAAAATTTATACATTCTCTCTCTTCATCTCAAATGGTTGTAAGAAAATGTAATATTTCTTATTCTAAAATTCTTGAACCTCTCTCTTGTCTCTTTGAACTTGAAGACACCAAACTTTATATCAATGACTCATTTGTCTCATATATTTCTCACTACTTTATCTTGTTTTTGCAGGTTTTTCATTTTATAGTTTTATCTTCCACTCATTTAAAGATAGATCTATAAATTTTGGATATGTGTTTTTGTGTGTTTTATATGTTAGATTCAAAACTATATAGATTCAACCTAATGTGATTGTTTTATTTATTATTTAACCATAAAAAATTTATTTTGAAGTTTCTCTCTGTTTTGGATATTTTCACGTTTTGGATATGCAAGTATTCGAGATCTGAGAACAATATCGTACTTCTGACTTTATTAGCAGATTTTCCATAAGACTTTCGAGAAGTTATTTTGGAGAAGTCTTCTGGATAAGTACTCTGGAGAAGTCTTTTGGTGAAGCCACTATGTAATCTGCCAAAATTGGTAAGATTTTACTTTTTACCAATTTTCTTATGTTTTGTGTGCTAAATCTAAACAAAATTATACATTCAACTTAATGTGATTATTTTCTTATTATTTTAGCTTAAAATTATATTTTTGGTTTATCTTTCTTTCTAAAATGTAAGATATGTTTCATTATTGTAATCTTTTTCTTTTTATCTAAGCTTAATTTTTTTTTTTTTGAAAATTTTCTTCGGTTGAAATCATTTTAAACATTTGTAGATGTGCAGTTTTTTTCAGATCCGAAAACTATATAACAGACTTTGTAGCAGGCTTCTTAGAAGACTACATATCAAACTAACTTATGCAGACTTCTTGTGACATTTTAAACACTTCACATGACGGTAAAAAGACTTATCCATAAGTCTTCTTTGGAAAATCAAATTTCTACAAAACTTCGGTCAATTGCAAAACTAACATGCTCATCCGATAAGACTTCTCATTCTCTATTTTTTTTTGGTTACAATGAAAATTATAAAACTTCTCTAGAATTCTTTTACTAAAACACACAAAATAACCAGTTAAAAACCTAACCTATCATTGACCATAAAACTTCTCTATGTAGAAGACTTCTCTATGAAGTTCGTGAAACAGATATGAAAAAAATCAAATATCATTTTCACTTACGGTAAGATTCATGTTTACATTGTCCAATACACATAACTTCTTAATGATTTCACACACTCGTTCTTGACTAAGAAACATTAACTTGAGTAAAATACAATAAGCTTATCAATTTTGAAATAAAAAGTTGGGATTTGGAATGAAATGAGAGAGAAAGTGAAAGAGAAATTGTTGGTGTGTATAATAAATAAGGATATGAAAATGTAGATGTCGATTTAGGTGCATTTAAAACTTGGAACTGGTTGTTTACAGTAGTTGGTGTATTGATGATAATTGTAAATAAAAATGAAGATAAGAATGATAAAAGTAAAACAATTATTTTCAGAAAAAAAATAATGGTATTTTGAATAACTTGAATACGTGGAGTGAATAAGACAAATGAAATTAAAAAAAATAATAAAAATTACTTTTGTAAATGACTTCGAGTTTTGTGTTATATTTGAGAAAATCCCAAAAAGAAAAGAGAAAGAAACATAAGACTTATTCAAGTTAAATTATTCAATATGTCAAAAAGAAAACGGCTGAATCGAAGATAATATATGCAACCAATGTCAGATTAAACATTTATTGAAAACGTTAAACACATATCAAATATATAAAAACAAAGGGAAAAGAAATAAAAGAGGGCAATTGATTTACAGACAACACAGTATGTTACTTTATTGTTACAACTATATATTCATATTACTATAGAATGATTCTCAATTTGAAAAAAAAAAACTTATTTTGTTATCATATGTTATTCTTGTATATTTGCTAAACTCATATGTTTGATCTTAAATCACAAAAGTTCTTTTTATTGGTTATTAGTCATTTGATCCTTTGTTTTTTCTTATAACTCAAATCCACTCATTATTTTACTATATACAAGTATTCTGATAATTGAAATTTCTACTTTTAATTTGAATAGAATGAACAGTGTAATGTTTCTTGTTTGTATATCCACCCCCCCCCTTCAGACTTTTGTTGGGTTTTTTTCTTTTTAAAAGGAAGGCTTAGACTTTTGGTGGTTGTAGTTGACGTTTGTGTTTTAATTGTTGTAGCAGAGTATAAATATCCTAAACAAATCATTATCTAATTAACCTTAGTATTTAACACACAAATAGTATTCTTGTCAAAAAAGATCAGGTGTATTACTTAGGGATCGAATCCACAAAGAGCAATGATGTTAGGAAATACGGGTCAAATTTCCTTGCGGAAAATCAGAATTTTCGGGAGCGGGAAGAGACACACAAAATTGTTAACGGAGTTCGGCCAATCGTGCCTACGTCTCCGGGACCTGCTACCGATCCTTTTTATTATCACCGGGAAATTTACAAAGACTCTCAACACACCCCGATCCCAAATACACTCAAGAAATTACTCTTAATTTCTTAAAGAAAAAAAGTTTTTTTTTTTCTCTCACAAACTTCTTCCTTCTTCTCTTGCTCTCTCTCTTTTGTTTTGGGATGGTTCTTCTCCTCACCATAAGCATGGTATTTATAGGAGATTATGAGGGGGTTGGTGAGCCAACAATATTGACAAACACAAGCTTCCTTTGTTGACAACAAGCTTCCATTGTTGACAAACTTAAGCTTCTTTTTTGGACTTTGGATTTTCACCATCTGTTGCCAACCACCAACCTACCACCAAAACAAAACTTGATATTTGACCAACAATCTCCCACTTGAAGACTGATTTTAATCTGTCTTCACACCTCGATCAATGTAGCAGGTCTTCTCAGCTTGTTACTCCAACAAGCTAACTGAGGTTTCACACAACCTCAGCTTCTCACACGGCACGACCTTCGTCAACATGTCTGTCGGATTCTTACTTCCTGGGATCTTCTCAAGCACCAACACTTCATCTTCTAACGCTGATCTGATGAAATGATATCTCCGATGTATGTGCTTCGTCCGAGCGTGGTAAACCGGATTCTTTGCCAAATCGATGGCACTCTTACTATCACAGTACAAAACACTTTTTCCTTGGTCATGGTCTAGCTCTTGTAGAAAAGACTGTAACCATATCATCTCTTTTGTTGCCTCCGTAACCGCAACATACTCAGCTTTACAGCTTGATAGAGATACAATTTTCTGCAACTTTGAAACCCAACAAATTGCAGTACCGCCAAAAGTGTATACATATCCAGTTGTGCTCTTTGTGCTGTCAATGTCGCCTCCGTTGTCAGCATCAACATATCCTTGCAATCCCGTTTCAGACTTTGTGAAACATAGCGACAAACTTGGATTCCCTTTCAGATATCTGAAAATCCACTTAACAGCTTCCCAGTGTTCCTTTCCTGGATTGCTCATAAATCTGCTAACGACTCCCACTGCATGTGCAATGTCTGGCCTTGTACATATCATCGCGTACATCAGGCTGCCTATAGCAGAAGCATATGGAACTTTATCCATACATGCCATCTCGTCGTTCATTGCAAGCTCCCACTTGATCGACTCATCAACTTGCATAGCCTCCTCATAACATTCAGGCTCGCCTCTATCTGTGAGCAGAATATAGTTAAGCGATTGAGAAAATCGTACAGGCTTTCTGATGACTCTACTTGACCGTCGTAACTCCGTGATAGGTGTATATGGGACCACTTCAGAATCATCACTCTCTTCAGCCTCACCACTCTCGTCTTAAGAGATTTCTTCTTCTGCTGTTGGGGTATCCTGTGGAAACCCTGGTGTCAGGATATCATCTAAGTCAACAGCTCCAGGCTCTTTCCTCTCCGAGCCTTCTCTTAGCTTATCCTTGTACAACGCTTCTTCGTTGAACACATCATTCTTGCTGCGGATGATCTTCCGATTTTCATCATCCTAAAACCGGTAACCAAACTCCGTGTCACCATAACCGATGAAGTAACACTTCTTAGACTTCGAGTCAAGTTTACTTCTTGCAGCATCGTCAATGTGAACATAAGCTAAGCATCCAAACACCTTTAGATAAGAAAGGTTTACTTTCTTTCCACTCCAAGCTTCTTCAGGGATCTTAAATCCCAATGGCACAGACGGTCCTCTGTTGATTAAGTAGGCTGCAGTATTGATTGCATCTGCCCAAAACGTCTTTGGCAATCCACAGTGCAATCTCATGCTCCTTGCACGCTCGTTCAAGGTTCGGTTCATCCTTTCCGCTATTCCATTTTGTTGAGGCGTTCCAGGAATAGTCTTCTCCATCTTGATTCCGTTATCAGTGCAGTATCTTTTGAATTCGCCGCTGATATACTCACCACCAGTATCAGACCTTAGACACTTCAACTTGAGATTTGTCTCAACCTCAACCATGGTTTTCCATCTCTTGAAAACCGAGAACACTTCATATTTGTTCTTCATGAAGTAGACCCACACCTTTCTTGTGGAGTCATCAATAAAGGTCACATAATAGTACGAACCTCCCAGCGATGCAATAGGAGCGGGTCCCCACACGTCAGTGTGCACCAACTCTAACTTCTCAGACTTTGGCTCTCTTCCTCCTTTCAAGAAACTAACTCGTTTCTGCTTTCCAAGGACACAACTTTCGCACATCTGATGATCCACCGTCTTCAGATCTGGAAGAGCACCATTTGCCACCATGAGTTTCATCCCCTTCTCACTCATGTGCCCTAATCTGCAATGCCACAACTTGGTTTGTTTGGCATCCTCGACAACAGCAACAGTGTCTTGATAGCTCGTCGTCATATAGAGAGTGCCTCTTTTATGACCTCTAGCAACCACCATGGAACCTTTCTTGACTCTCCAGGCTCCACCACCAAAGTTGACATTGTGCCCCGTGTCATCAAGTTGACCTACCGAGATTAGATTTCTCATCAACTTTGGCACATGTCTGACCTTCGTAATCTTCCACACCCGTCCATCTGACATCTTCAAATTGATATCTCCAATACCAACTATGTCCAAAGGTAATCCATCAGCGAGATATACCTTTCCGTAATTTCCAGCAACATAATTCTCCATAATGTTGTGGTGCGGTGTGGTGTGAAATGACGCTCCTGAGTCAAGCACCCATGAATCTATTGGGCTATCGACATAGGAGATTGACGCTTTGGTGTTATTTCCAGCTGCATCACGAGCTTCACTTTTCCTCGGGGAATCAACAGACACTACCAATGCGTCAGTGATTTCACGTGTCACTGCATTGGCTCCGCCTCTAGTGTTGTCTTCCTTCTTCGGTGGTGCCCGGCAATTCTTCTTAATATGGCCTGTCTTTCCACAATTCCAGCACTCCGGAGGCTGTCTGAATTTGGACTGACCCCATCCATTCCTTGACTTCGATCTGCCTTTACTCCGGTTACTTCTGTCTTGGTTTCTACCTCTGTTTTCCACATTGAAAGCAGAGCTCGTTGATGCTTCCCCGGAGTCTATCCTTCGAACTTCCTCAGCAAGGATACGATCTCTAACATCATTAAATTTAAGTTTCTGAGTGCCGACATAATTACTAACCGCTGCCCTTATCGGCTCCCAACTATTTGGCAGAGATGCCAACAGGATCAATGCGCGCACTTCATCATCAAACTCGATTTCAACGGATGACAGTTGGTTGACAATCGTGTTGAACTCGTTCACATGTGCGGCAACCAGGCCACCTTCTTCCATCTTCAAATGAAAGAGCTTCTTCATGAGAAATACCTTATTATTTGCTGAAGGTTTCTCATACATATCCGAGAGAACTTTCATGAGCCCTTCCGTGGTCTTCTCCTTCGCAACGTTGTGAGCAACGTTCTTCGACAGTGTTAGCCTTATAACACCCAGAACTTGTCTGTCAAGGAGCTCCCACAGTGCCAGCCTCTGCTTTCGGGAGCGAGAAGAGACACACAAAATTGTTAACGGAGTTCGGCCAATCGTGCCTACGTCTCCGGGACCTGCTACCGATCCTTTTTATTATCACCGGGAAATTTACAAAGACTCTCAACACACCCCGATCCCAAATACACTCAAGAAATTACTCTTAATTTCTTAAAGAAAAAAAGTTTTTTTTTTTCTCTCACAAACTTCTTCCTTCTTCTCTTGCTCTCTCTCTTTTGTTTTGGGATGGTTCTTCTCCTCACCATAATCATGGTATTTATAGGAGATCATGAGGGGGTTGGTGAGCCAACAATATTGACAAACACAAGCTTCCTTTGTTGACAACAAGCTTCCATTGTTGACAAACTTAAGCTTCTTTTTTGGACTTTGGATTTTCACCATCTGTTGCCAACCACCAACCTACCACCAAAACAAAACGTGATATTTGACCAACA